>CAEGAD010009284.1:0-63229 GCA_903067055.1 Poeciliopsis paucimaculata
GGAGCTGACGCGATCAGCTTGACGAACGTGTACGTGGAGCTGACGCGATCAACTTGAAGAACGTGTACGTTGAGCTGGCGCGATCAGCTTGACGAACGTGTACGTGGAGCTGACGCGATCAACTTGAAGAACGTGTACGTGGAGCTGACGCAATCAACTTGAAGAACGTGTACGTGGAGCTGACGCGATCAGCTTGACGAACGTGTACGTGGAGCTGACGCGATCAACTTGAAGAACGTGTACGTTGAGCTGACGCAATCAACTTGAAGAACGTGTACGTGGAGCTGACGCGATCAGCTTGACGAACGTGTACGTTGAGCTGACGCGATCAACTTGAAGAACGTGTACGTGGAGCTGACGCGATCAGCTTGACGTAGAAGCCGATCACGTGATCTAACCTTGATCAGCTTGTGATGTACTGTCTTATTGTATTAGGATAAGCTAATGCCATTAGCATAAGCTAACAAAAATCAAAACAATTGGAAAGATTATAAATGGATATTTTTAAGGGACAATGTTGCATCGTCAGCCTTCATAGCGCTCCGGTCTAATATGATTGAGAAAATATTTTGATCCCGATTCTAACTTTACACACGTCGAGTTAGAAATTGGAGCTTCCTGTCAGATTAGCGTATCCAAGCAGCAGCCACACAAACAGCAACTTCTTTGGTTGAATCTTTTCTTCCTCCGTTTGGTCTTCATCTTTATTCCACATCATCCTTTCTGTGTTGCCTTGTATTTAAGTTCACTCCAGTTTAAATTAAAAGTGCTTAATGTTGTATATTGCACAAGTTTGTAACTTTTTTTTCCACACATTTATAAAAACTAAATAGCCTACAGTGTTTATTTATTAAATAAATGTTTTTCAAATAGTCTTACTGTTGCAACTAATCGTGGATCCCTTTAAAGTATGAAGAGAACATTATTGCATCTGTGTGAGTTAACATTTGAATTAGTTTTTCTTTTTCTTTCGCTGCAGAGACTCATGATGGCGTCCAGGATATGGCTTGTGACACGTTCATCAAGATCGCTCAGAAGTGCCGCCGCCATTTTGTTCAGGTTCAGGTGGGCGAGGTGATGCCCTTCATCGACGAGATCCTCAATAACATCAACACAATCATCTGCGACCTGCAGCCTCAGCAGGTCAGTCTAAAAGCATTTTACACCAACAATGTGAATAAAAACATGCAAGAACATCGAGTTAGACCTTCCTTTGCGTTGTCTGCAGGTTCACACATTTTATGAGGCCGTGGGTTACATGATCGGCGCTCAGACGGACCAGGCGGTTCAGGAGCTTCTGATAGAGAAGTACATGCTGCTCCCTAACCAGGTTTGGGACAGCATAATCCAGCAAGCCACCAAGGTGAGAACAACTTCAGGAAATCATTTTTATTAAGGGCTCTGTGTCACAGTGTGTGCTGCATCTAAAATTGGATTCTGCTGCAGAATGTGGACATTCTGAAGGACGCAGAGACGGTGCGCCAGCTCGGCAGCATCTTGAAGACTAACGTTCGGGCCTGTAAAGCTGTCGGACATCCCTTTGTTGTCCAGCTGGGTCGAATCTATCTGGACATGCTCAACGTCTACAAATGTCTCAGTGAAAACATTTCCTCGGCCGTCCAGACCAATGGTCAGCTGACTTTCACTAACCTTTGTTCTCATGTTTTTGGTATTTATATTTGGTAATGGTGATTCATTCAAATTGTTTTTCTCACATCTGTGTAGGCGAGATGGTGACAAAGCAGCCTTTGATAAGGAGCATGAGGACAGTAAAGAGGGAGACGCTTAAGCTGATTTCAGGCTGGGTCAGTCGCTCCAGTGACCCTCAGATGGTGAGGCTGCCCTTTGTTTCCTCAAACCACCTTTTTTTTTTTCAAATTAGTTGTTTTCCCTTTCTTATAACAGTTTATAGAGAGAGGCATTATTCTAAATGTTCAACACAACATTTTGTTTCTGTCTAAGAACACAGAGCCTATTGGAATAGCAAAACTGTATTTTCGCAAAAAAAGTATAAAAACCCTACCAAATGTAAATTTTATGTATTTAAAAACTATGTTTTTAAGCAGGATGAACATGCTTTAAAACAGATTCATTTAAACTTGGCCTCTAAAGCAGTGAGAAATTTTTGCAAAGCCTGTTTCCAAAACAATCCTCCAAATTAGTTTCACACAAATACTTCTGGTTTTAGAGCCATTTAAACACACCTGATGAGATTTGATAAAGTTTTGTTAAAAGTGCAGACATAAGACTGATGTTTTCTCTTGTCCTTTTAGGTTATTCATCTTGTCGTACTATTTATTTAGATAACTATTTAGGCGAGGCTTTAAAAAAACTTAAAATGTACAATATTTATCACTAATACATCAGGCACGGTAAGAGTTATAACAGTGCTGTCACTGGAAAAACATATTTCGGTGTCTTATCTTTACACAGGTACCAAAAGTTTGCATTTAGAGCTGTTAGCTATGGAGCTGTTTTATTATATCATAATAAAAAATCAAAGTCAAAGCAGATTTAGCTTCAGCGAAAATTTAAACTTCTGCCCATTTAGGATGTAAATAGTTCCTTAAAAGTTAAAATATATTTATATTCTTGGGAAGAAATGTTTCCTCCCATTGGAAATATTCATATGTTGCAAGTCTCCTGTATTCTGGTTTTGGTTATAATGGGGAACACCCCTGAATGGTACCCTGCAATGCATTCTGGGAGTTTTATATCATATCGCAGGTACATTAAAACAGTGTTTAAATTAGGTTTAACAGTTGAGGCTTTTTTTGGTTTTCTCCCTGATGACCTTTCACCTGCACCTCTCTTTAATTTGCAATACAAATTGGTAACATAACTCTATTGAAAGACTGGAAAAATGCAATATGGCAAGGTAAAATAGACAAGCGTTTCAAAATATATACAAATAGATGTATTTAAATGAATCAGAAGTTGAACTGAAGACACTAAAGATGTTTGTTGGTCTGTGGTTAAGGTGGGAGAGAACTTTGTGCCCCCCCTGCTGGAGGCCGTGCTCATTGATTACCAGAGGAACGTCCCGGCTGCAAGAGAACCTGAAGTCCTCAGCACCATGGCAACTATAGTCAACAAGTTGGGAGTTCACATCACCAGCGAGATCCCGAAGATCTTCGATGCAGTCTTTGAGTGCACTTTAAACATGATCAACAAGGTCTGCAGAGAATTAATGCTCTGAGCTCAGTTCTGTTGGAAACTGTGCTGACCTCAGCTCTGTTCTGGTTTTCTCCTTTGCTGTCAGGACTTTGAAGAATTCCCGGAGCACCGAACTCATTTCTTCTACCTGCTCCAAGCTGCCACCTCCCAGTGCTTCCCAGCCTTTCTGGCCATTGCTCCAGCCCAGTTCAAACTGATTCTGGACTCCATCATCTGGGCTTTCAAGCACACCATGAGGAACGTGGCTGACACAGGTAGGCCTGCCACAATGAATTACCCTGGACGATAAACTCTCCCAGATGTTACAATAAATGATAAAATTGTTGTTTTAAGATCATTTTCAAGTAATATAAAGGTAAAGGCATGATAATGAAATGACACATTCTCAAAGATCAATGAACTAAATTTTAATGAATATTTAGCACTAAAACTGGAAGACATTTTAAATATCCAAAACAAATAAAACGACAAAATTAATTATAAAGTTTCGTGAACAGAATTGTCATTCAAAATAAGAGCTATTTTAAGCCTAAACACCAAAGTGAAGACTTGTCATTCAGATTTTGGTAGAAGGCGGGGATAATCATGCAAATGGAAATTACTCGGTTCATTTTAATTTATCAGGCAATTGATTATAATATTTCGACAGGCCTAGACGCATATTGGCAGTGAAATCTGCTTGATTAACTTAAGCTGCCACATAAACTAGATACAGTCCAAACTGTATCTAAAAATAAAAACTCACTGAAATTGCTTTTTTAAAAACAATTTTGTAGCCTGCATAATAAAGTAACTCTATTGTAATTAATCAAATGCAGTCTTCAATTTTTTATCTAATGTATTTTTTTGTATGAAGGGGACGTATAAACTCCAGCAGTTTTTGCGTACTTGAACTGTTAAAAAAAGTTTGCAAACTCCTGGGCTTAACTGGGGAGAGAAATAATATTTTCCATATTTATTCAAGTTTGGTAAATTATTTTGATGCACCAGAAACTGTCTTTGAGTTAAAATCACTGGATAAACATGGTCCTATTTACTATTAAATTACATTAAAAGATAGAAAAAATGTAGTAATTAAAAAAAAAACAAGTACTTGATGTTTTACCTAACATTTTTGTGAGGAGATTTTAATTTGACCTCAATAATTTTGCCTTAATTAAAAACAAAAAGTCTCCAGCTGGATCAACACCGCAAACAGGTTGGATCCATTTGTATCATATTTGAGTTGCAGTGAAAGGGCACAAAAAATTAGTCCCAAGAACTGCAAAAAAAAAAAATTCCTTCTGTACTTTGGGTACCCCTGAAATAAACATAGAAATGTAGACGACTTAATAATAAGTTAGCTTGGGTTATTGCTCTTTAGTTTATTATTGTGTCATATTCTTCATCTGTAAATGATGATTGAAAGATGGATCTGCGTTTGTCATTTTTAGTGATGGATTTTTGTTGTTCTCAGATGAATGGTAACACTATCTGCCATTAAAGCTTTGCCTGTTTGATCGCTTCCAGGCCTGCAGATCCTCCTCACGCTCCTGCAGAATGTTTCTGCAGAAGAGGCAGCAGCACAGAGCTTCTACCAGACCTACTTCTGTGATATCTTGCAGCACATCTTTTCTGTGGTCACTGATACGTCACACACTGCAGGTAAATGAGTGTGACCTTGAGATATGTGGCTACACGTTCTGATGGGTTTTCAATCGAAAAAAAGATTTTCTCCCATTTCTCATATTAAGATTTGATTACCTGTGTAAACCTACTACCCGGTTCATTCAAGATGACATGTTTTTAGTTGCATTTCTATAACTGATGAGCTGCTTCTTTCTGTCTGAAGGTCTGACCATGCATGCCACCATCTTGGCCTACATGTTTAACTTGGTGGAAGAAGGGAAAGTCAGTGTTGCTCTGAGCACCACCAACCCCACCAACAACCAGCTGCATGTTCAGGAATACATCGCCAACCTGCTCAAGATGGCCTTCCCTCATTTACAAGAGTAAGAACCCAAATAATCACAACTCTGCTGCACATGCTGGTGTCTGACCATTAGGAAACATGGAAATAAAATTATATTTTCATCCAGAAGGTACCAGCTCCTCTGGAATCAATTTAGCGACATGATGATGCATATTTTTTTTCTTTTGCGTTCCCTTGCAATAAATCAGCAAATACACCTTGGTTTGTTTTGTATACAGTCCCAGTGATGACAAATGTCAATTTAAAATTGCACATACAGGTCTAGAAAAAAACTAAGAGATCACTTAAAATCAGTTTTTCTAGATTTTCCATTTTCATAGGTTTATGTTTGAGCAAAATGAACCTTGTTTTATTCTACGAACTACTGACATGTCTTGGAACTTCCAAGCAAAAATGTATTTGTAAAAAATGAGAAATGGTCAAAATAACAAAAAGGTGCAGTACTTTCAGACCTCAAATAACTGAAAGAAAACAAGTTGATATTCATTTAGAAATAAAAATGCTAATGTTTTAACTCGGGAAGAGTTCAGAAATCAATGTTTGGTGGAAAAACCAGGAGGTTTTCGTTGGGGTTCAGTGCAATGGGCCCTTATTTTTTTCCAGAGCCATGTTATATTTTAAAGAGCCTCAGTGAAAACATGTTTAAGCATTCTTATCTTTCTGATGCAGTAAAATGGTTGAACATCAATCTATTAACTGCATATTCAAACTGTCAACTGCAACGTTACACCCTTGAAAATAACTCAGAAATAGTCCAAATAGTTTGGATGCATTTCTTTTATTCCTTTTTTTTAAAAAATTTCTTACAGAAAGTTTCTGTCATGTTTGTTTTAGAGGAGAGAGAGAAGCTTCATATTTGGCCTGTTTGTTTTGCTTCTGTCTTTTTACACGTAAATTTGTGTTTGTATCAAAAAAGATACAAAATGTCAGATATCTCACAAACAAGATATTAAGACATGTAAAAGCCTTACCCAAACCTCATATTGTAACAGAAAGACCTCGAACCGATTAGTAATTGCAGACTTTTGTGTGGGAAAATACATATTTCCCATGTTCCCTAGTGGGCTATGTAAGCTACAGTACATCTAATGATTTGTAATTTTTGACATCTGACTCTAATTACTCTGCTTTTCAACTTGTCATGATTATAAATTTCTTTTGTATTTCTCACATTTTCTGTTAAATTTGGCTTTTGATAAAAGTATTGGAAATAAAATAGTTCACTTCTGCTAATTCTTGATAAACTGCATAGCTAAACCCATTCATTACTGTGATGGGATAGTTTTTAGTAGATGTACTTGGATAAAATGTCAGATAAACTGTAACGAACATGTTACAACAAGATAAACGCATTGTTTTGTTCCTCTTGGAAATGTTTTTCTCTTGAACCTGATGAAATGTGTGTGCAGTGCCCAGGTGAAGGTGTTTGTAACCGGTCTGTTCAGCCTGAATCAGGACATCCCATCCTTCAAAGAGCACCTAAGGGACTTCCTTGTGCAGATCAAGGTCAGTGAAAGTATTTATACCCTTGGAACATTTTTTTTGTTAAAGCTAAAAACTTTAATATTTTATTGGGGTTTAATGTGATTACCTAACCACAATTTCCTCTGAGCTGTTGTAATCATTTTCTCCTTTCACTTCACCCAGATATCTTTTGAAGCAGTGGTGAAATATTAAACTGCTGCTGTGAAGTTACTCAGTAGTTGCTAGGTAACCACAAGTTACTCAGCAGGTAGCTAGGTAACCAAAGAGCGAGTGAGTTAGTTGATTCCACCAACTTTGCTTAGGTTTTTTTTTTTTTTTTTATTTCAAGCGACATTACATAGAGGATATTTAACACAATAACAAATATCACAATACTATAATATTTACAAATAACCACAGGCATTGATAATATTGATATTAAGGTCTCAAAATCTACAAAGTAGAATAAATAAAGTAAAAAAAAAAACAAAAGCTAAATAAATTCAAACATAAATGGGTAAAATAAAACAGTGTGTACCTTTTAGTCTAGACAAATATGATTTTCTTAAAGTGTCAAAAGTACTACGGTTGTGAGAGGTGGAGCAGCTAAAGCTTTTCCTCTGCCTACATCTCCCAGGATGCTCAGCGGTTTTGGAGCGTTCAGTGAAAGTATTGAAAATTGAGACATGTGCTGTATGACTTATTCACCTTTTAAGTTCAGTTTTGCATATAAGTTTTATTAGAAGTTTTACAGTTTTAAAGCCAAACTCTGCACTATTTTGTTGTTTTCTTTGCATCAAAACCTAAATCATAGCTCTGGAATACTAAAACCTGCTTTAATAAATGAAGAGGATTTTTTTCTTTTTAGTGGAATATGTGATGATGAAAACCACTTCAAATTGCATCAACATTGTAACATCTAACTCAAAACCAGTTTCAAACCAATTCTTTTTGGGTTTTGATTGTTTACTGAAACATGCTGATATTGTACTCTCTTTAGAAACAAAACACTGTAAATATAGTTATTTCTTGGCAAGTAAAATCCAGTTGGAAAGAAAATTGTGAAAGAAAAAAAGCAAAATAAAATAATTTACTGGATTCCAGTAGCCTGCTCTTCTGATCTAGCAGCTGGATTTGAGCGGTTCTGATCTTCATCTCTGGTGGTTTAACAGGAGTTTGCTGGTGAGGACACGACGGACCTGTTCCTGGAGGAGCGGGAATCGGCTCTTCGCCAAGCCCAGGAGGAGAAACACAAGCTGCAGATGTCTGTGCCTGGCATTCTGAACCCCCATGAGCTGCCAGAGGAAATGTGCGACTAAATCACCTGCAGCGTAAAAAGAACAAGCTCAGAGGCGCGAGGATGCTTCTTCATGAATGATTTTCTTTTCTAGTGTTTGAAGTATTTGAAATTGTTTGAAAAGAGAATTTGGGGCGATAGGAAGAACCCTGGCTCTCGGTTGTTTGTCGACCAAATCAATGTTTATATGTAAATGAGAATCGTCGTCAGTTTTGGTATTTCTTTTCTTTACCATCTTATTTTATACAAAGGTTTTTGTGTGTAACATGCCATCTTTTGTTTGTTATTAAAGCTTTGATTGGCAACACGGTTCTTTTACATCTGCTTGAAGTTTCAAAAATTAAAGGTTAGTTTTAATCCCTCAACTCGATAAATTCAACTCCTGCTCTTTGTTAATATGTAAAATATAATGTTAAGACATTTGCCATGTTAATGTGAAAGATTGCTCGGTTCCAAAAGTGCTTTGTGCACTGAATAGAATGAATGTGATGCTCAAGGATAGCTCAGTCCTTGTTTTTTTTTTGTCAGTGTGACTATTTTGTTTTTTTGTTTCTTGCTCTTTTGTCCTTAAACGGGTTGGAGCTCTGCTTCTGCTATGGGGTGTAACTGAAGGTTGTGTGCAGATCATCCTGTTTGTAAACCTTTCCAAGTACAATATAAAGTTGGCTATTTTTACAAAACAAATGTATGCCTGTTCTTCAAATTATAATGTATTTTTGAACCATCCAGTGCCTTGAGATTACAATAAAAAGCAACTTGATGAAGTTTTAACATTGCGGAATATTACAAAAGACAAATTAAGTTTTGGTTTTGTATATTTGGGTCAATGAGAACCAAACTAACCTGACTTTAAATCCACAGAGACTCAAGAGGAAGATGAGTTGAAGGCTTAACCAAACCACTCTGCAGTCATAGATTTATGCAAAAGGAGCCCCAACCAAGTAGTGCCATACTTTTCAGTATAACAGTCCTTTTTTTAGTTATGTAACATTCTAATTTTCTCATCTATGTCTTAGTTTAACTAAAAGCCATAATCATTTATGATTATTCAAATCTTTTATATGGGAGTTATCTTTTCAGAGTTGTTATTAAAACTCTGTATATAGATGTAATGATCTATTGTGATCAAACAGAATCCAGTTGACATTTGATGAAAACGACCACAGACCCTGAAGTCAACTCTGAGTTGCCTTATTTGATGTCAGCAGAAGTAAGATGTAACCTTATTTAAAAATGTTTAAGAACAAAATGGTGGAAAAAAACATTTAAAGCATTGTGTTCTTTGCTTTAAATGTAAAGGAGCAGAACCTTCTTTTAATTGTTTAAAAAAAAATATTTTTTTAATTTCTCAATTGAAACGTTAAAAACAAATATATCTCTAAGGAAAATATATAATTTCTAAATGCTTATTTTAAAATGTCATCCTGAAGTCTTAACTTCATTTATGAGCAAAAAAATCCAATTCAAACATACATATATATATACATATACATACTGTATATATATATATATATATATGTATATATGTTTGAATTGGATTTTTTTTTGCTCATTAATTAAGTTAATTAAAAATTAGGAAAAAATAAAGTTATTTTATTTAATAAAAAAAGTTTTATTTTTATTGAATAACGTTAATAAAAAAAATAGGAAAAAAATACATAGGACGTCCTTGAGATCACCTGACAAAGATCGGTTGTTTAAGAAATATCGCGAGACCACGGAACCAAAAACGAACCGACGAAGATACCACGGAAACTCCCGAACTTACTACATGCTGTATCGACCCCCCTCCCCTCCTTTTTCAACATGGCTGCAGAGTCTTCTCCCAACTAACGCTCAGATTGGTGACTGTGTCGGTTTCTACCTTTCAGTGCCTCTTACCTTTTCGGTGTTCATTATCTTCACTCGGATGCAAAGCACGTCCTCCGCCCCGCTGTTTGATTTCACTGAGTGGAGTAACCTTCGCCAATCACTCCCTGCACTGGGCCTTTTTTTTTTTTTTTTTTTATCTCCAAAACAACTAACAGCAGTTTTCAGTGCAATGGTTTGAGTAAGCACAGTCAGTTGCCCTCTTCATGAACAATGTGTGAAAACTGCGCCGAGCTGGTGGAGGTTTTAAATGAATGTAAGTAGGAATCATCTTGTTTGTATTTTGCTGACTGAACTAGCTGGATGATGTTAGCATTGTTAGCATGGTGGCTAGCTAAATATAACTTTGTTTTCTCGATTAGCTTGCCTTTCTGTGCACGCATATTAACCACATCGACCTCAGTGTTGTGACATCCTCTGGACATATTTTGTAGTGGCTGACACTCGCGTTTTCACATCGGTCTGTCTCGGTTTGCTATGAATACCTTGAAGCCTTTCTTCCTTCCAAAATTGCAGTTAGTTTGGGGCCTGTGGTTCAAACACCACCCTAAAAAACAAGCTCGTAAATACTCTGGAGTCACTATGTGTGTGACATTACAGTAAACACTTCAGTGTTGTTGTCCCTTTCGAACAAAGGTGAATTTAAATGACGTAAATATTGTTAGAAGACGGATTTTCGAGTTAGCAAGCTGAGTTAGCAGCTTGAGCTAGCGAGCAGGCTGACTTTGTTTGATGTGTTTGTCAGGTCAGTCTGCTAGCTGTCCACTCCGCTGCCACCCATTGTTTTGCGGACTGCTGGGGTTGCTGTTCGGAGCGGCATCGGATCTCTCTAAAATGTGATCGCACCAACAGCTACTGACAGTTGGACGTAAACAAACATTGCTTGTGTGTTTGTTTCATAGAGTCCGTGAAATGTTCTTGGAGCTAACGGCGACTAAGCTCGTCAAGAAATGTAACGGCTGCAATAAGGCGCAGACTTTTGTCATAAACATGTCGGTAATCCTCCGTAATTTGGACAAAAATGTTTACCTAGTTCTTCTTTTGTATTACAGTTTTATTTCTTGACCGTTATGCCGTTGTTTTTTTGGGGACGTTTGTTAGTTTATCCCATCCCAGATCTGGCTAATGTTAATTTAAGTCATGAATACGTAATGCCTTTTTATTGCTGACATGTAACTATGGGGTTTTTTTGCGCTTTAGGTATCCTCAGTCATTTTTTAATTTGCATAATGGTTTTGGAAACCGGTTTATATCATGAACTGGTTGATATTTTGGGATTTTCCTGTTTGTGATGGAGGCTATTGTGTCTGCTGGTAGTGATTTAGGGAAATGTTCTCCCAGAGGCTGCTGTTTATTAAACCTGACCACGGAGAATTTAGTTCAGTTAATTTATATAACACCAATTCATAAGAAGTCATCTCCAGGCACTTTCAGTGTATAATTGAGCTGAAGGTCATTTCAGTTCAATTACACATACATTCCAGTTGATCTTACTTATCAGAAAGTTCATTTCCATATTCAAATCAGTTTAAAAAGTTTTCCGTCTGGGTATCTTATGTTTCTATTGCTGAGTATTTCAATTACAATTTGGATTTCCCATTTTTTCATGGTTGTTTTCGTTCTTTTCAGTCATCACAATGTCCCCAAAACTCTCTGTAAGAGGGCATGAAATGCAGGGAACAGAGAAATATATTATTTTCACACATGGCACTTACTGTACAAGGACTTACCCATTTTGACATCAAAGCAGTTCTTTGCTACTGTGATATTGTACTCTTGTTTATTGTGATGGTTGTATCAGCTGTTAAGTGTTATAGTGGAAATAATAAAGTTGCAGCTGTATAATAAGTAAGTAAGTAAACGCAGTAGTTTCAAGTTTGGAGTTACAAATGAGCCAGCACATTTTAAAATATTCTTTATAAATCCAGGTGAATAGTACAGTAAAAGTAATCATTATAAAAGCAAATCATAACATTTTCCAATCCAAAAATAGATTGGAAAACATATACGGGTATTTAATTATTTTGTTGCTGCGATACACCTTTAGGTTCACTTGTCAGTAGGTCTGCACAATCATATCGTCATCACAATATCAGTGAGTGCCACTATCCTGTGTTTTTTGGACACTTTCCTGTTCTAACACAACTGAATCAAATAAACTGTTAATAACCAGGCTTTTTCAAAATTGCTGACAAACCAAGGATGTAATTCACCTTTTAGATTCAGGTGTGTTGGCATAAAGATTCATTTAAATGGCACTACACGCCTGTGTGTAATATTCATATAGCTAAGGACTGCTTGGATTGTAATACAGCTTGGCTAATATTTTCCAGGTGTTATGATCTTTAGTTTTGCATGCTGATGTAGGATGTAGCCTGTTGAACATAGTTTCACAGTAGTAGATGTTCACTTTACACACAGATGACGTCGCTAAAAATGCTAAATGTCACAGAGTGATGGAGGCACAGACTAAAAACTGAGGAAATAAACATTCACTCCGTGCAATATGTCAGTTACAACATGGTTGAATATTGAGCAGCCCTACTTGCTAGTAAGTATCATAAGAATTGTGATAAGTGCTGATTGATAATGTTTGCTTATCTCTAAAGCTAATAGTATAGAGCATCAATAGAGCATCAATAAATATATGGATATTTGAAAATACTATTGAATGTAATTAATGTACACTGTTTATTGTACCTTTTTTTACACTGAATTAGTTCATTTTATGATGAGCCAGTTATATTTTTAGAATAGTAGTTGATTTTGTGTGTTTCTGACTGCATGCAGTGAGAGTTACTGTTGTAGAAAGACACTTTTATAACAGTGGAGCTGCTGTTTCTAACCTGCAGAAGGTGAATCTGAGCTTATTTCAAATTCAGATTATAAGTTAGGTTGTTTTTGGAGCTGAGACAGAAACCTGACTTTTACTCAGTTTTATTTTGGTGGTTATATTAGGCCGCAAATGAGTGTAAAGTTTGCAAACCAAAATAAACAGTGGGTTATTGGTGTTAGTAGAGACTGCGGTAGACTTTTTTTAGTTCTTAAAGGTTTTGTTGGGTCTAGTGGCCCTTATTTGACAGTCAGGCAGGAAATCGGGTTGAGAGAGAGAAAGGGAAGACATTTGCCAAAGGTCATTGGGCCGGGACGCAAACCCGCAACTGCTGAGTATAGGACTAAAGCCTCTGTATATGGGTTGCACATTTCACATTTTTTCGACTGGTGGAGTCAAAAAAATTATTTCTATCTTACCCAAAATTACATATACAGTCAGCTGTTTTTTTTTATTCATTTCAACTAATATTCAACCAAAACAAGCTGAACAGAAAATCCACATTTTGCATTCATACATCAAGCCAGTGAATACATAGAATAATCAATTTCTAAGATAGCTCTAAGATAGTAAATCGTTCTGTATTATTAGTCAGGATGGAGCAAAAGATTCAGATTAGTACTGATTGACTTTTTGCCACCTTGTTAGTCTGTAAATGTAAATCTCCTCTGAATGTTTTGACTTATTAAACAGCAGATTTTACTGCATCACATGGAGAAAGAGCGTATAATAACTGGAGAAACAGAATGGAGGGTGTTTCACAGTGGGGTGCCATCAGCTGCGACCATTCTGTCAACAAGACTGGCAGCTCCATGTGCTGCGTCTGAAGGTGACCTGTGACCTTAGATTTGCAGGAGCAGCATGTGTTTGTGAGAAATGGAGCAGGAGAATCCAGTTTAACAACATGCTGGATTGTTGTATGCAGAGTTGCATGTGACTATGACTTCCAAACTTCACAACCGCCAATCTAAGTAACCTGCAGAAATATTGTGATCAATATCTATTTTATTAGAACCAGCTTTCATACATCTGTGTGTTTAGATGAGAGATATTCTGATGGATTTACTCTTACAGTCTGTAAATAATGCTAACGCAAAGCTTTGGAGATGTAAATCCAGTTTTAACATGAAATAAAAGTTAAACTTTTCTCACTTGGTGCCTCGTGTGAGCCAATCAGGCTTTTTGTGTTTGAGCCCAATAGATCAGAGCAAAAAACTAAAATAGATTTTTGATACAAAAAAAAAAAATGAGCAGCTTCTGGTTTACAAACCATTTTTTAATCAGTTTAGTTGATTTTGTGAAATAAATGGATTAGAGAAGCTGCTGTATTTCTAAATCTTGTTTGAGTTTGTTCTGACTTATTCAGGCCTCTGTGGTTGAAGAAGCTGGAACAGAAGTTGAATGTGCTTTATTTGCTCTCATACGTTCAGGAATCACAGAACAGATGTAGCATGACAAATATTCAACAGTTTAACATTATGCATAAATATGTGTTGTTAGTCAGGTGATTTTATGTTTTCATCTTGATTAGAGATGAACCAAACTGATATTAATCTCTGTATTGGCAACAATGTTGGAAAATATCTATATCAGGTAGAGGGCAGATCTATTCAGTATAATTCTATGCTTTGAGCTCTGATTGGTGTGAGGCTTTATTATTTTGCATTATATTTATAATTACTAATTGTGCTCTCTGAACTATTTAAAAGATTTGTTGCAGTTTATTTATACACGTTTGATCAACATTGTCAACCGATTGTTTTTGCCAGTTTTCTTTATTATTTATTTTACATGGGCTGTTTTACTCCCAGTTGCACTGACGGAACAAATTAAAGTTGTTTTTAAATGGTTGACCAAGCTTGTGAAGCTATTGGTGTATTTAGGTAAAAAAAAAAAAAAAGGTAACCTTTTAAGTCAATTCAGCTCAGTTTTTCTGCATCGGATCGGTATCAGCCGATACTAAAGTTCACATAACTGTATCAGAAGTGAAAAAGTGGATCGGTGCATCTCTAATTGTGACCAATAAAAAGCTCCATCAGTTATTTCCATTGATGGAAGAGATTTCATTGTTCTCCTCAAAATTTATTCCAGCTCCAGAAATGTCACTAAAATGAGGGTTAATTCAAAGCCTTTCACAAATCAGTGCTTAAAGACATCCATACAGAGAGTTAAGGCTTTTTCTGTCTTCATCTTTTTTCTTTTTTTTTTCCATTTTCAATGTGCAGTTTGAAGATGACGTCAGTACATTCTTCACTGGCAAATGGAGCCAGTTTTTATCAGTGCAAACTGCTTGGATGTTTCTTTTCTACCTGAAACGAGTTCTTAGACTAGTTCCAGTACTTTCTAATTGCATTTTTTATTGCAGTATTGGTTTTTTATGTCTTATGTTTCACAGCACCTGGACAAAAACATATAATTACTTCAGGGAAACATGTCTTGGAAAACTGTTCCTGCTCAATAAACTTTCCTACATTTTGTCTGGGGCCAAGTCTCGATGCATTTATTTTTGATTAATTAATTAAATAGTTATATTTTTAAAATTAATTTTATATATTTTTTTCTTTGTACATTACATTTTACAGGTGTTTTTAGTATACCTTTAAATCTGACGCACAAGCAACATTTGCGAATATAATTTTAATAGTTTTTATAAAATTACATAAATCTTGTATTAATCAACTTTTTATTTCCAATTATTAATTGGTAATCCAAAAAATAACAGATCAGCCCTCTGCTGTATTGATAAGTCAAGCAGAAAGGGCTGAACTTTTCAAATGTTGATGTCAGAAATATTTGTTTAGGCTGCTCGATCATTTGCTACAAATGATCGAGCGTACATTATAATAATGCTGTTTTATTTCATTTCAGACAATAAAATGTTTAATTTAAAAAGGATTCTGCTTATTTGTATCTTTTAATTTATTTCTGACAAGTTTTCCCCCAGTGTATTATAAGCCTGGCGGGCCACCAGGCTTTGCTTGTGCTCCCACCAGGCTAAGCATTTCTTGTTTACATAAGTCTTTTTAAAATGTTTGCACTTTTTAAGACTTTATAATTGGTGTCCAGGTATTTTCCAATCTTTCAGTAACACATAATTATCTAGTGATAGAATTTCTTGTCAACTTTAAACATTTTTTAACTCAAAAACACGACTGCACCCAACCACCAGGCTTAGCAAGTTTTCAGGGGGAAAACTTGTCTAATGTTGCTTTAAAAAAAAGCTTAAGTGAAAAATGAGCAGAATTAATTGTCCTAGACTAAATACATTCCTGGCATCTACTCTGGTTTCACTAATACTTAAACATCTCAGAATGTGAATATTTAAGATGCCTTTATTGAGATCTGTAATTTCTTTGTGTATCCCTCCATTCTGTGCACCACCTGTTAGGAACTCCTAATGGAGAGCTTGAAATTCTAGAGCAGCATGTGTCGCGGTCCGTACGGCGAGCTTCTGTTCTCACTTAGAGCTGGGAACGGTCCTGCCTGTGGGACCAGAGTGCCAGGCCGAACCCTGCTGGTCCTGTTTCACATTGGGAGTCTTTGGTGGCGAATTGAGGACGATGATTCAGGGAGGTCACTTGACTCCGTCAGGCTGGGCGGGAGCTTTGTGGAGCTGCATGGAGGCCAGAACAATGACTGTAATTTGAGAAGCAAGCCACTGTGGTGCCATTAAAAGCCATTGGTATGACTAGAACGTGATTTTTCTTTAATTTTTTTATTAACGAACAGGAACTTATAAAGATGAACAAAAACTTCACGTCTTCATCTATGCATTTATTACAAATAAGCCTGTTGCAATAACCAATAAATCAATTAATTGCATGATGAATTAAAATGATTAATTGTTTTTCTCTTTCTACCAAAAACTGGGTGATAAAAGTGTTCAATCTGGTGTTTTGGTCTCAACTAATCCATTTTTCTGAAGGCAGTTTTTTTCAGAGACACTTCATAATTCATTTTATTTGTTGTTTTTGTTAATTTAATTTAGGTATTTAAAGATGTCTTCCACCTACAGTATTAAGTTTATTAATCTTTGGGAATTCTTGCATAATTATGCCACTGCCATTAGTTATTATGGATTGCAATAACTCCTGGGACAATTTATCATCCAGCTAAGTTAGTTATTCTCACTGGCCTAATAACAGCTAAAAATTAGTTTGCAGCTGATGCCAGAGTGAAGTTATTCCCCTCTGCCTGTTTAATTTTGTTAAGTTTAACCAAATTTACAGCTCACTACTCTTAAGAGACTTGCATTAGATGCATGTCCAAGATTTCTGGGCTGTAAGGAAAGAATGTTATCTAAAAATCTCCACATCTGGCAGAAGAAACAGATGCCTGGAAGTGACATTAGTAAGAGATTTTATCTGTTCTGTGAAGGACTCGGATGTTTAGAGAACATTAGTGAGCAAAAAGCGCCTCGAAGGCCAAGAGACACAACAGATGGATCAGGGAAAAAGTTGTATAAAAGTTTAAATTAAGAGTTGGGTTATAATAATAATTACAATGAGTAAGGATGCAGAAATCACAATTTCATGGTCTTTTCAGTCTTGTATACTCTCTTTGACTTTCCGATGTCGATTTTTAGCAACTCAAGTCAACAAACATTTTGTAAATATGTTACGCTGGTCAACAGCCAAAAAACTGATTTTTCAACTTTTTTAGGGTAATTTTGATGAGCTGAATCCAAAATTCGCATTGGTTTTTCTCAGTCATGTCAACTTCTTGAACTACGGATGCAACATGAGCATCAAAATGCAAGACTTGTTCTCATATATGGAACTGATAATGTCCCAAAAATGTCATCAATTTAGTCAGAATATTGGATTTCTCCAAATTGAATTAGAATAAAAACATGACCTGATTTAGAAAATGGATGTCATCTTCGGATTTAGCTGCGCAAAATATTTCTAATTCAGTTGAAAATAACATAGACAACTTCCAAAAAATATTTTTTGTAACCCAATGTTATTTTTAGTTATTTTAGATCTCTGTCCTCACTGAAATGGTTCTTTCTGGAGCCGTACAACAGTGTTCTGTGTAATGGGTTATAGTGCAGGGTAAAAATTCTGCACCTTTGCACTTTTTAATAAAAGTGATGCTGTCATAACATGCACACTGCTCTCTCTATTTCTGGTGTTTTTCTTTTCTTGGCATTGCAGCATGTAGGTGGTATAAACAAAACTGAATATAATGTTTACATTTATGCAACACTTGGGAGGACAGTAAGCTTTATTTTTGTTTTGGGGTGTTTTTATTAAAAGTAAAAAAAAAAATAAAAAAAATCTAAAGTGCTTTTTTATTTTGAAGGTTTTTCATTTGGTCTCTAAGTTGTGGTTTGTGTTTTTTCCTCAGTATCTGATGCAGACGGTAGTGAAGGAGGCTTCCAGCTGAAGAAGGAACATGCGTTGCGAGTGCTGGGCTATATCAGCTCCTGGTCACAGAGGTCAGTCTTCTTACTGCTGGCTGAATCCGATCGATTCTGCAGGGAGGCTAATATAAAAATAAAAAAAGGGGGGGAAACAATTTTGAAATTGAAAATAATGTAATTTTTGAAGATATTTTCTCTAAATAGAATAAATGTTTCATAGGAGCTAATGTGACAGACACATTCTGCTTATCAGAATAAAAGCACTTCCTGTTCTGTTCATTTGAGTGACGTCTCCTACTGCTCTGCATGTCTGTTAACTTTTAAAGACATGCAGTGTTTCCTAAAAATATGCCTGTTTAAAAAAAAATCTGAGACGTGTGCATTTAGTGTACGTACACTGAGAGTGATGAAATTGCCCAGTCTGTAGTTAGCATCAATAACTGTAACTGCAATCTTGTATCTTTGATAGATGGATAGATAAAAACTTTATTTCAGACTCAAGGTCCAACCAAAAAATAAATAAGAAATAACCAGATATTTGTATCCACAATCATGCAAAAATAAGATTTAATAACATAAAGTCTCCTGTGGCAGTGTCTCCAGAGCTGGAAGATTGTTTCCTTTTATGTTGTTCTGACTTCATTTGCAAACACATTTTTATATTAAACAGCTAAATTGGATTACCAGTACCAGTCACAATAAAAAAAATTATCTTTTTTTTTTTTCTTTCTGTGTTGTTTCCAGGCAATGTCTGTGCTGCTTCAAAGAGTACAAGCATTTGGAGGTTTTTAATCAGCTGGTGTACGCCCTCATAAACCTGGTCATCACTCAGATCAACAGCCTGAGAAACCAGCTTTGCAGTGCCCAGAACCTCACGCACAAAGGGTCTGGGGCCGAAGAGGGCAGGCCCGACTGGGCCGCTGGAGAGTCCGCACCCGGCTCGCTCCCCCAGCCGGCCTCCCCCGGAGAGGACGAACCCGTCAATGTGGAAAGGGACTCTGCTGAAGAGGATGCCAACATACCCGACCCAAACCAGAAGAAGACTCAGAGCCACGAGCAGGAAAAAATCCGCCCAGATGGAGCCCAGGCGAACCCACTGGGACCTCTGGATGGTGGCAGTGAGTCTGGGAACGGGGAGAACGCTGCTGGAGGTGGAGGCGACAACCTGGATCCCTTCAGCTCTTGGACCACAGAGGAGAAAGAAAAACTGCTGCTGTGTGCAGCCAAAATTTTTCAGATCCAGTTCCCGCTCTACACGGCCTACAAACACAACACGCACCCCACCATCGAGGTGAGAACAAACCATAAACACAACGCGTGTTGGAATTTAATAAGAAATCCCTGATATTCTTCAGTTTACATGCAACTAACCCAAAAGTCCTTAAGAGTGGGAAGAAAATGATAATGGAGTTAGTTAGTGTTTTGCTTTTAATATGGCCTCTCCAAATGGACATTGAATGTATTTTGTAATGTAAATTAGTTTTACCGTGTTTTTCTTAAAAACTCAACAATTCAACATGAACATGAAAAGCTAAAAACCAAACACTGACACACAGTCATTGCTTCAAATTAAACAAAGTTCCTGATCATTAGGAAGTGAGCACAGGCTTTTACTTTGTGCAGGTTTTTTATGTTTCATACATTTTGGTGTTGAGCATTTTTAAAAGGAAGATTAAAATGCTGATTTAATTTCCTTTGAAATTATTTAAAAGGAAGAGATTCTTAGTTTTCGCATATTGTTTGAGTTCTTAAATAAAAAACATCTTGAACAACTAATTATGTTCTGTTGAACCACAGCACTTTGTTTAATTTGTGATTTAAGTTGTTTTTTTGTTGGCCAAAACCAGTTAATCTTTATATTTATCTATTTTATATATATTTAGGGCGCACTAAGCGTATTATGTGATTTGTACGCATTAATATTTAAATATGCTTTTTTCTTCTGGTGACTGTTTATAAATGTAATTTAATAAAATCTTTGTTTTGTAGTTACACATTTGTTTGACCAAATAAAAAAAACTTGTGTGAAATTGTTATTGAGGTATTTAAAACGTGTTTCATGCTATCATTCTTAGCAAGATCGGCCAGGCCGTGTAAAAGAGTTTTTAGATTACTTTTGATTTTGCCATTCATGTTTTATTAACCTTCTGTTGCCATTCTTGTGAGGTTTTCTTAATATTTTTTATTTATTTCCAGGACATATCCGCTCATGAAAGCAACATCCTGGGCTCCTTCTGCGACATGAATGTAAGAACCTATGTTACTTTTTCTTCGTCAAAATTATACTAATACACCTATTAGTTAGTTCCTCATAAAGAACTTTAACCTCATCAAAACATAATTGTTGGAAAATCTGAACTAAGGGCAGTTAGTGTTTTGTTCTGTTTATGATTTATATATATATATATATGTATATCTCTATATATATCTATATATGCGTGTTATATCTGTTATTCAGTGTTGGGATGAATTTTATGGGTGCGGTTCATAAACTGAGCTGCAAATGGGAGATTATTTTTGCTGTTTTAGCCAAATTTTCTAAACATCAGCTGGTATTCCAGGACAGCTGTTTCTGTAAATTTTACATTTGGTCCAAAATGCTCATAATTTAGTAGTTTAATACATGATGCTCGCAAGTTAATACTTGCTGTAATTACTGTAAATATTTGTAACAAATATCACCAGTTTTGTTTTTAAGCGATGTCAAGTTTACTTCAAATCTACAAACAAGTTTTATTTTGTATTTTATCACAAATTTGATCAATAGCAGCAGCCTCTTGTGTCGTGCATATTTTTCATTCTGTGTTTGATTTAGACATTATGCTATGAGGCACTGACTGTTAGCTTTCTGACGTTTGGCCAGAGAAACTGAAACTCAAAGTACTGAATGTCCATATTTGGACATTGTCTAAAGTTTCGGCTTCCAGTTTATTAACTCTGTTTTGTTCCATGAATCAGCAAGATTTAAATTTGTCCTGTAAGCTATTACTTCTACTTTTTATGAAAAAGAGCTTTTCTGTTTTGAGATATGTGACAGATATTTGTGTCTTCAGATTATTTAAAGATGTTTTTTCAACTTTGTGGGTAAATTTATTACTTAAAATCTGAATTCAAGATTATACAATTAATTCTTCACACTACAATATTATCTATCTCTCGCATGAATGTCCCTAAAAGGTTTTATTTAAATAGTCAGAACTGACTGACATCATAGTTTTCATTCTCATTTCTGTTGTTTTTGGGTCATTGAGTTGTCGAGTATTTTGCTTTGTTTGGTTAACTGTTGCAGAAATTTCTTTCCTTCCATTGTTTTGTCAGTGAAAACATAGTGCAGTAAGAGTAATGTAATCTCTGGTAACAAGACTTCCTTGATGGTCCTGTTGCTGCTTTGTTTCTATCTGGTCAATATGTTGCAGGATCAGACTCAGTTCATCAGAAAAAGGAGTTTTTTCCTCCTTTTACTTCACTAAATTATCTCGTGTGTATTTTTTTTTGTAGGTGTGACATGAAAGTAGTTCTGTGAACAAAACTTTTGTTTCAAAATGATTATTGATCCTCCCACCTCTATTTCCTGTGTAAATATTCCTCAGCCAATTTAATTTGCTGGTCATTTTTGTTTATGTTAGGATGCAAAATGAACATATTATGACTACTTTGATTTTTAATTCAGGACGTGGAGGTGCCGCTTCACCTACTTCGCTACGTCTGTCTGTTTTGTGGGAAACACGGCCTCTCCCTGATGAAGGAATGCTTTGAGCTGGGCACGCCAGAGAGCCTCCCCTTTCCCATCGCTCATGCCTTTATAACAATTGTCTCAAATGTGAGTCAGATGTTCTGTTAGTTACACTCTTACTCATATACTGAGAAAAATACTCACTCTAAATTGAAAAAAGCAACCTTTTTTCTTTAATTCCATATTTTCTCTAACAAACTCCCATTTTCTCATACTATTACTTATTCTGTATGTGACATTACAAATAACTAGTATGTTTTTTTGTGTGTTTTTTTTAACCTTCCCTCAGATACGAATATGGTTGCACATTCCTGCAGTTATGCAGCACATCATACCCTTCCGCACCTATGTAATACGGTAAGTTACAAACATGCTGATTCACTTTCATTATGAAATAAAAGCACACTGCACAGTTTTGGCATTTCTTTAACAAGCTGTAGTTCCTTTTTGTTGGTTTAACATAAAACGTGTTCTCCCTACAGACTGAGATGTAATGAAATAATTTAAAAGATCCCAGTCTTTTTGTTAATTTTAGTAAAGTTTATCTGTGGAGGTACCTAAGAGCTTTTAGCTTCTTACAGTTGATTGTTGGCGTAGGATTATCTGCTGCTGTGTACGGTGGCCGACACGTGCAAATTTACAGCAAACTGCTAAATATGCAGTGAACAGATGAATGATACAAAGTCCAAAGCATAACAAACAAATGCAAGAGAAAAATGCTGCGAAAAAAACAAAACAACATGGATGCAAAAACATTAAAAAAATACAATGTACCAAACAAAAGCAAACTAAGATGCTGCAATCACAGAAAATGGAAGAAAAAGAAAAAATGCTGCACACGGTAAAAACAGCAATTATGAAATCCTGCAAACTCCAGACCACTAGAGGGAGTCGACGACCAAATCATATGGAGAAAGCCTCACGGTAAAGACGGGATATCATAATTTAATGGGATGTCTAGAAGTAAACTGGAGGAAGAAAGAAAGGCTATTCCTCATGTTTTTACAAAATTATGAAACAGCAACACAGTTAGTGAGGTATTTTACCAACTCCACACTCCCCCTAGTGGTCTGGAGCATTTCTGTTTTGTTGACCAAGTTTGCAACATTTCACACTTGCTGTTGTTTTTGCTGTTTGCAGAATTTTCCCTGTTGCTTCCATTTGTTGAGGCTGCAGTGTTTTTTGTTTGCATTTGTTTTGAGTATAAATTTTTTCTTCATCTTCTGTGATTGCTACGTTTTTTAATTGCAGTTGTTTTTTAGAATTTGTGTCTTTGCTGCATGTTTCCACCTCTTGGCCTCCGCAGCTGTGGCTGAAATCTTGCTTGACAAGCTGTTACTACTTATTGTTATTTGGCAGCTACATAAATGATTGAGCTAAGATCACATTTGGCGTTAATGTTTACTTATGCTGATGATGTACAACTTTATATCTCTTGGTATGTTCAGAAAATCAGTGAGTGAATAATGCAGAATTACTTTTGGGCCTGAAATGTAAACTTAATAGGCCAGCATTCAACTGAAACTTGGTGAGGCTAAAAAGCAGAGAGAAAAAAATCACTGTATTGTCTCACTGTTTGCAAAGGACAGATTTCCTTATGGTCTGTTGAGCACTGAATGGTTGTAAGTCTAAATACATTAGCTGGTCAGGTTCCCACCATACAGACCCTCGGGTTATTGGAGACCTTTTCGATGCTCTCAGGACCAGAACTAAGCCGCAAAGGCAACATTTAGATTTCATACCCTTTCCTAAAAACCTGAGACACTCAGGAACTGCTGATTCCTGTAAATCAGAACTGAAAATATGACTATTTATGCAGTTTGCCCATAAAGGGCAATGATTACTTTCGGGGTAAATAAGCATTTCCTTTCTTTATTTGATGTGATGTGAGTTAACACATTTTTTAAAGGTAATAATTGTTGTAAGTCATTTTAAACGGTGTTGAATTACCCTGTCTTTTGCTGGTTCTTGCCTTCTCTGAAAATTAAGCAGCTGACCTTTTATTGAACGCTGCATCCAACAACTGCTCTGGCCAGAATCTGTGCGATTTCGGCCGATCCGATTAGCGGCTCCATCAAACCTGATTTAGGAGTCCTGCTTATTGCACTTTCACCTGATTTTAAATATAAACCGGTTTGCTCTCTGGAACAGACTTGAACTGTTTTATAAAATGAGCGCTGAGCTTTAACAACTGCTCCACCTGCTCTGTCTTTCTCTCTCAAATATCGGAGAGCCATAGGTTTGTTGCTAGGAAGAGTTTCTGTCACCACGGCAACAGTTGCTGGGCTTCCAGTCAGGTTTTTTTTTTTTTTTTTTCCTTTCTGGCAGGCCTGGTCATGTGACCTATATATACATGCCTCTCCTGCATGTCACAGGGAAAATAATAAGATGGAAATGTTGTATTTGCCTTGCTTGAGGAAGAGGAGAAGCTTTCAGTGAAACGGAAACAAAATGGCCGTCCAAACCAGCAACATGTGACTGAAAGGGAGCGGCAAAAACTAGATGAATAAATGAAATGAGCATTGCTGTTGTCTAATTCATAAATCCTGAATATCTTTGCCAGTTTAGCTGTTGAAATAATTAGTTTGTGTCCAAATATTTTAAATAAAATCTTCTGTTTTATCATTACGATCATCTCAACACCATTAATCAAGTTTTTAAAATGCAACAAAAGTTTAAAAAACTTCATTTGTTAATGCAGTGGTTCTGAGCCCTCCTATAGATTACAATAAAATCCCCCCAAAAAGAAAAAATAAATCAACTTGGCACACACATTGTTCAACCAGACATAAACCTATACACTATATATTTTGTTTTCAAACGCCACTGAAGTTTATTTCACACTTCAGGTTGGAACAAAACACATTACAAACCAGTAATTTGATCCGGCTAAAGTAAAAAAAAAAAAAAAAAAAGCTACTTGAGGAGTTTTGGGTACAACATATTTACAGACGAAGGTTTTCTTTTTTTTTTATTGTAAATTCAAAATATTCATATTTTCTGTCCAGTTTTGGTTCATTATTCCCTTACTGGTGTTCTGTCAGCAAATGTATTTATTTATTTATTTTTTTTGTACCTGTATTCTCCAGTTAATAATTAATTGATTACTGAATTAGTTGACGATTATTTCAGTAATCAATTCATCAACACTAATCCGATGAATCGTTTCAACTGTGGTTCTATAAAGCTGGACAAATTCTTGGTCCAGTTGTCACCTTAAAACGGACTTTAAACCATAAAAATGGCAAACATGAAATTTAAGCAGCTCTGAAACTGTAACTTTCTGCTTTATGTAATTTATTTTAAATTGTGTTTGGTATATTGATGTATGACTTTTATTGTTGTTTTTATTTCCTGTTCGGTGACCTTGAGTGCTTTGAGAGGCACCTTCACATGAAATGTATTATTATTATTAAAGCTTTGGTTTGTTTGTATATCAGTTACTGGCACATCTCTAGACAGCATTTAATTTAATAACTTTCAACTTCCTTTGATCAGCAGAAGCCGCTGCTGATCTTATGACCTTGAAGGCAATACAACAATCCATAGTGTCTTTGTAGTCTGTACATAAACTGTCTCCTTTGTGCATTTTGGATTATCTATGTTGATAAGCAGGACTGAACGCTTTTTGCCGCCTGCAGGTACCTGTGTAAGCTATCCGACCAGGAGCTGCGCCAAAGTGCCGCCCGCAACATGGCCGACCTGATGTGGAGCACGGTGAAAGAGCCGCTGGACAGCGCGCTGTGCTTTGACAAGGAGAGCCTGGACCTCGCCTTCAAATACTTCATGTCTCCCACTCTCACCATGCGGTTAGCCGGACTCAGCCAAATCACGGTGAGTCACGCGACTAGCAAGAAGGAGATCCGACACACAGTCACATGCGGGGTCCGACTCAGGAAGCCCACAAGCCTGACAAAGACACGATCCCATCAAAAGACCAAAGTAAAAACACAAATAGAGACACGGAGTAATTGATTTCCTTTGTACTTTATGGTAATTAATATTGGAGCCAGTAAAGTAAAGTCTACTGGTGTCAGCCGCCATAATAGACAAATAGAAGAAAACTGATTATCTGATCGAAAAAAATCATGACTTTTTCCACTACAATGTCATCTATGGTAGAGCAATAAAAAGAAAAATCCTGATGCAAAGTAATTAGATGCTCCAGGACCTTAGCCATGTGACTTTCATCCATATTTTTACGAATATGCGATTTACTTAGAAATGCACTAATCAGAGATTTTGTAGCTAGTTTTCTATCACTGGTTTACACTGCAAAAACATAAAATCTTACCAAGTATTTTTGTCTTGTCTCTAATGTCAGTATCTTAGTTTTGTCTTATTTCAAGTATACTACCTTTAGAGTAACATTGCAACAAGGTATAAGAGCTTTTTTTAAGTCAGTAATTTTTTAATATGGATTAGAAAAAGCACCAATTCCACTGGCAGATTATTTCACTTATGGGAAAAATGTCTCCTTATAACTGAAATAGTCTATTTACGTTAAGAACCAACAATGATGGGAAAGTTTGAATAGTTCTTAAATATATAGTGCAAGACAAGCTTATTTATTTTTTAGGGTTCATTCAAAAGACGATCCAAAGAAGGAAAGGCAGAAAATAAAGAATTGCATAAAAAAACAATGTTTAAACACACAAATTAAAGGCATTGAAGAAGCAAATATTTCAAACAGTTTTTTTGTTGGACTCATTGATACATGTGTATTATAATGAAGTAACATTCTCTTATTTTTAAAAAGTAATTTTGATTGATAAGTGATTCTGTCAGCACAAAGCTTTATTTTACGAACTCCAGGACTAATTTGTTACCATATCTGTGATTCTCCTCAGAACCAGCTCCACACATTTAACGACGTGTGCAACAACGAGTCGCTGGTGTCTGACACAGAAACGTAAGTCGGCCATAACACCTGAACTACCTGATCACAGGAAGTATCCATGATGATTCCTCCTCATCAACACTGTTTTTATTTTTCTCTGGGTGGTGGTATTGTGTTTTGCTGTATTGAAAGTCATTCAGAAAGTCGATCTTCATCTTTATAGGTCCATAGCAAAGGAGCTAGCAGACTGGCTAATCCACAACAACGTGGTGGAGCACATATTTGGACCTAATTTGCACATTGAGGTCAGTCATATAAATTAAGCTCCTCCCATATGTAAACAGTCGCCTGGTAATTATATTTCTCCTTTTTATCCTTTGTGGGTTTTCTGCTCTCCTCTGGTTGCATTTTCCCCAGTGCTGCACATGTCTCCATTTGTTTTCCAGATCATTAAGCAGTGCCAAGTGATCCTGAACTTCTTGGCTGCGGAGGGCAGGCTCAGCACGCAGCATATAGACTGTATCTGGGCTGCAGCTCAGGTAGGAAAAAACAGATTCTCACAGCCCTCAGCTGCAGGTAACCTGAGGGCTGCCTGCTGCCTGTAGTGCTGTGTGGCTGTGGATTATTTAAATCACAGGAATCAAACTCCAGTCCTGGAGGGCCTCTGCCCTGCAACCACATGCAGGTGTGGTGCGTCACTGCTGCACCACACCTGAATAGAATAATTAGGTCATTAGCAAGGCTCTGGAGAACTTATCTACACAAGGAGGAGGTTTTCAGCCATTTCATTCCAGTGTTTTGTAGCTGTGGTACATCTAAAAACTGCAGGACTAACCCTAACCCTTGAGGACTGGAGTTTGACAGCCCTGATTTAAATATAGATTTATTTTCTCTATGACTGAAATAAGGTTGCAGCTAACAATTATGTTTGCAATCAGTTATTCAATTAATTGAGTAATTGGATAAAAAAAAAAAGGTGCCTTCTGCAGACTTTTTATGGAACCACTTAAGCTTTTTTTTTTTTTATATATAAAAGACATTATAAATATCTTGATAATGCAAATAATTCAATAACATTTTCTAAAAAAGAAAATAAAAATTGTATTGCCTACAATGCAACAACATAGCAAAGAATGCGTCTGCAGCTAAATAAAGACGTTGCTGCTTCACTTACTATCAAGGGCTAATCTGTTGATTAATATTTTTTTTTAATTACTGCATAGCAAAAGATGCTTAAAAGGATAATTTTATAGAATTTGAACCTGGTAAAACTAAAACTGACACTTGAGAATTTCTCTATAGAACATATTTTTTTTTACAGACACAGAAGGTTTTTCCATATAAAATGCAAAATGTTTATATTTTTTCTGCAGTTTTGACCTAGTTACTTCTTTGAGAGTGCTTTTTTTCAGCTAACATATTTTAGAGTCTGTTTACTCCTGTTAACGGTGAATTGATTCCCAATTTAGTTGATTATTATTTCAGCAATCAATTATCACAATTAATCATTTACGTTCAATCATATTTTACAGCTTTCTTTTTTGTGCTTTCAGTTGAAACACTGCAGCCGCTACATCCATGACCTTTTCCCGTCGTTAATAAAGAACCTGGACCCAGTGCCCCTCCGTCACGTCCTGAACTTGGTGTCAGGCCTGCATCCCAGCGCCCACACGGAGCAGGTACTCTACAGGCTCTCTGTAAGCTGCATCAAACTGCTTCAAAACGGTAAAATCCTGATGCGTTCCTGTCCTCCCGCAGACGTTGTACCTGGCCTCCATGTTGATAAAGGCTTTGTGGAACAACGCTCTTGCAGCCAAGGCCCAGCTCTCCAAACAGAGCTCTTTTGCTTCGCTGCTGAACACCAACCTCCCCATGGGGAACAAGAAAGGTCAGACTGGATCCTTGTCTTCAAACAGCAATGATTCATTGGAAAAATATTCTCCTCTCTTTAACCTTTTATATTTTGCCACATTACCACAAATTTCAATGCATTTTAATGAGATTTTATGTGGTGGACCAACACAAAGTAGTGCTTAATTATGAGGTGAAAGTAAAGAGGTGCATGGTTTTCTGAATTATAGCTCAAAATTAAATCCAGAGCAGCCACTTGTTGTCAGAACTGGCTTAATTATTGTTTTTATTTATTTCAAAAGGGGCAATGCAGTTAGGCTGGTTTTTATCTGTAGACCTTCAAGCTAATGCAGTACGTCACAGTGCAATAAAAACAAATGACAGGCTTCCTCCATCGAAAAATTAGAATAATTATGATTTTTTAAAAATCTTTTAAAAGCATATCGGTTACTTTTTTAAACAGAAGAACAAAACAAATAAAACAAAAGTTTACCACAATACAGTCAATACATAAAAAATGCAGAATGAATAAAAGAATTGCATGAATTTGTAGATGAAGTCAAACTTTGTGTTATTTAATGTCTGTATAGATACAGCTGTTGTTTGTTAGACTAGTTTCACACAGGAAGGAAATGTGACCTGGACCCACATTTTTCATAGCAGTTTGATCTTCTCAGCCCCCAAAAAGTCTGATCTGAGCCACTTCCTTATGTGGGACAAAATTTAATTGTACATGATCATTTTTATAGCGTCTGCAGTCCAACTGGTCGTGTTGCATTTCATCCAACCTTTACCTCAATGACGTCAGACATTCATCATAATGCTGTGCCAGAAGAAGCCAGATGTAGTAATCAGGGTGGAAACTAAAGAAAAATTATGATTCTGAAATCATAAAAAAGTTTTATTGTCATATGATAATAAAAGTTGTGATAACTATTTATTGCTCCTTTTTTAGGTAATTGTGTAGCTGTGACTGCATGGCACATAAATCATACCCCTAAAAAAACAAATACTGCTTTGGAAAAAACTTTTTTTAGGACAACAGTCTCAGTAAGAAGATTTGAATCACTAAACTACACATAGTAACTGCATTTAATCATATTTTCAAATGTATTGATGTCATCTTTGAACAAACAAACAACCAATTCTGACATTACAGACCATTTTGAGGGATTTTAAATATGAAGAAATTTAACACGATAAACTGTAAATGTCCACCTCTATGAACCGCAACACAAAAAACTAAAATTTCAAGAAAAATATACATGGAGCATCAAGATCTTCTGGGTGGTTTTAAAAAGTAACAGTGAAGTTTAGGAATTGAAAATATGAATATTTTGTTAAGGATGGTAATTTAAGCATCCTTAACAAACTTTAAGGATCAACCTTTAGTTTGATCAAATTCAGAAGAAATTACTATTTGAGTTTTTTATTCTATTTCAAATCTGATAAAAGCATAAAATCACACACATGAGCAAGGAATGTGAAAGACACATACATTTGTACTACAATAATCTTAACATGCTGTAAAAAGCGAGGATGGTTATCGCTGACCTTTAAGTTTGACCAAATCCAGTTTGTTTTAAAACATGTTTTTCTAATTTAAGTTGGTTATTTTCTGTGTTTTCAGGTTCTCCGGCTGCCAGTCCAGACAGCAGCGATAACAGCGACACGCAGCACAGCGGCGGCAGCGACATGGAGATGGACGATCAGATGATGGTGCCCAGCAATAAGAGGAGCCAGCAGCGGCTCTCAGATACTGAGGTGAGCTTTACGTTACATTAACATTAATTTAATAATTGATTATTTTGTTGATTGTTCTGGCTATTAATCAGATAGAAGATTAGCACATTCTGCAGATTTTTCATTCAGCCCACTTGGTAATAGAAATAAATTAAAAGATTCAAATAAACACATAAATAAATTCCTCTTTTGATTGAGAAAATAATCATTCTATTGCCTAACATGCAATAACAGTTTCCTTTAGTGTATGTTTAATAATTTATAGCAAATTCTAACATCAACATGTTTGAGTAGAATATTAATAATTGGACATCTAAAGGTGTTTAATAGGAGATTACAAAATACAAAATGTTTATATTTTGTGTACAATTTTGGTTTAATTACTATTTTTGAGTCTGTATTCTCTTATTAGGCCTGTCACTATAAAACATTTTGCTTGACAATAAATTGTCCCAAAATTCTTGAGATAAAATTACTAAAACATTTGAGTTTGTAATATATTGATAATGGAATAATAATACAAGTTTAAAGACGAGTAAACTTTAATTTTGTGGAAAACAAAATTAAAGTTTTGTTCTCACAAACTTTTAAAAATATATATTACAAATTATTGTTTATATTTTAGATAACAACAAACAATGAATAAAACAAATAAAAAACACACAACAGAAATCATAAGTAAAATGATTGAGAAGATTCTGAAAAAAGAAATGTCTATTTAAAAAAAAATTGTTAGCGATTATTTGAATGATTGATTCATCACGATTAATCGTTTCAGCCCTAAAGTTAACTCTTTCACTGAAACAGAAAAGCTCTGAGGTGTTTCCATAGTAACGGGATGTTTCTGACGTTTGTCCAGGAGTCGATGCAGGGAAGCTCCGACGAGACCGCCAACAGCGTGGAGGAGGGCAGCAGCGGCCCCGGCAGCAGCAGCGGGCGCAGCGAGGCCTCCAGCAATGAAGCCGCCTCCAGCCGCGCCAGCCAATCAGCCGGCAGCCCCGGCAGCGAGCTGCACTCTGACGACATGGCCGACAGCGAGGCCCTGAAGGAGGAGGAGGAGGAAGACGAAGAGGAGGACGATGAGGAGGATGAGGACGATGATGAGGAAGACGACGACGAAGGGAACGCGTCCAACGCTGAGGACGGGCAGCAGAAGGAGGGGCACACCGAGACGAGGAAGAGGAAGGCTGGGGAGGCGCTCGGCGAGGGGTCGGGTCACGGCGTGGGCTCCATCGGGTCAGGGGGAGGAGCCAAAACCAAAGTCCTCCAGTTCAGCCCAGAGACGTCCGCTGTCATGGTAACGGCAGCATCGACTTCTTTAGAGAACCGGATGCGGCTGCTGGATGCTTGCTCTTCGTCGTCATCGGCGCGGGCCGAGGCGATGGAGCCCCAGCAGCAGCCGGAGGACATCAGCCCCTCTCAGATGGGCCAGGGGCCCCAGGAGCCGCCCTGCCTGCCCCGGCCGGGGGACTTTCTGGGAGAGGCCATGAGCAGCGAGCTGTTCAACTGCCACCGGTTTATCGGCCCGCAGCACCACCACCACCACCACCACCATCACCATCACCACCATCACCACGAAGGGTAAGAGTTTCTGTTTCTTAATCAAAACTCCAAATAAATTAACCTTTATTACTCTCTAAACTTGCTTTATCATTCCATTATTTTAATATATTACTGTGTCAAAAACAACAATATTATCATTTATTGCAATAATTTTGGGACAATTTATCATCAAGCTAAATTTGCTTCTTATTCTAAACTGAGCTTCAGGCTTTATTTGTATTTTTAAAATTATTATTATGAATAATTTTCTCATATGGACCTATTTGTGTATTTAATAAAGTCGTTGATGATGAATGCTTAGAGTCCTTGAAATTGCTTCAATCTCATTTGAAAAGTGCTTGAATTATTTATAAAATCCTTGAAAGTGGTTAATATTCAATTTGCACAATTTTGTAATAAATTTGAATCTAATGTTTGCTTAAAAACAAAAATGTGGAAAACATTATTTTAGGGCTGGTATTGAAACTTTTCTTGTTTTAAGTATCTGAAATACTACCAAACTGATGGTGTGACCTTTCCTCTTTTATCAACGGTTGTTACTCCACACCGTTGTTTTTGTTTTTTTTTATTGTTAAGCAGTTATGGGGCACAGTGGTAAAACCTGAAACTGCTGCTGCGCCGGTTACTCAAGTGGCTGTTGCTAGGCAACCAAAGAGCCTTGTTGAAGTTCAGTTGAAACCAGTTCAGTTTTCAATATAAAAAGACACACAGCTTTTCACGCTGTCTGAAGTTTTAGGTAAGGTGGAATCACCAGAATGATTTATATTTTCTAAATGCCAGAAAACTTGACAAAAGAGTATTTTAGATATTTTTTTTAAACTTTCTTCATAGGGCTGGGTGGTATGGACTTAGTACTTATCACTTTTATATCGTGATAAATCTATTTAGTACTTTTTTTTACACACTACTCTTGAAAAAAGGCTCATTTGCAATACGTTTCTCTATAACACCGAACACATAAAAAGTGAGATTTGTGTCACTGAACTATTTTTTTAATTTATTGATATTTATTGATACTTTAAGTGAACAAACAGTGGAGAAAATCCCAACAATACAGACAGTTTTAGGGGTTTTAAACATTAACAGAATTTTTTTGTGAGGTCAATAATAAATCAAATTTCTTTATCGTGATAAACAATATAAATACTCACTTCTGTTTCTGTTTGTTAAAGGATTTAATTTGAAGGTCATTTAGCATCATTTGTTTGGCTTGTGCTACAAAAATAAAATTTAATTGGATTCTTTTATGTGTTAGATCAGTGAGGTTATGCCGGGGGTATTGTATTATCACATTTAATGTTAATAACAAATATCTACAGTGAATTGAAACCGTCTACTTTTGTTAATTTTTGTTGTTACTCTCCGAGTGCAATGCTGGAAAAGTTTGAAAACTTGGTGGTAAATTCTTGAAAAGTTTTGTTGCTACCCATTATAACTGAGGTTAAGATTAAGATTCTCTCTTTCTTGTAATTTCCCTTTGGGATCAATAAAGTATGATTGATTCTTCCACCAGTCCCATGGTGGAGGACATGCTGAGCGCTGATGACGTCAGCTGCAGCAGCTCCCAGGTCAGCGCCAAGTCAGAGAAAAACATGGCCGACTTTGACGGCGAGGAGTCGGGCTGCGAGGAGGAGCTGGTCCAGATCAACTCCCACGCTGAGCTCAGCTCCCACCTGCAGCAGCATCTCCCCAACCTGGCCTCCATCTACCATGAACACCTGGTGCAAGGTGAGGCCTGCTGAATGAAACGGTTCATCCAGCTGCAAACCTACCAGAATTAAAGGTTTGGTTCTCCCTGTGTGATTCTGCAGGTCCAGCTGTTCATAAACATCAGTACTCCAGCCACGCTGTGACCGACATCAACCTCGATAATGTTTGTAAGAAGGGGAATACGCTGCTCTGGGATTTGGTGCAGGATGAAGACGCGGTACGTATTTTCATTTTCTCTGACACAAAGAACAGAATTGACTTTCTGAAATGATGCTCTTGGTTTGAAAAAAACATGAATTCATCCTGCTAGGGCTTTAGCTGGTTTTTAACCTTAAAGATCCAGATCAAGAGATATTTGATCCAATAAGACTTTATTGATTGATCTGATTAATTCTCTGAACAAAATTACAAGATCATGCTGCTTAAATGCCACGTTTGGGTCATTGAAAGGACTCCTGTGGTTTGACGAAAAGCAAAATGAAACAGCCTGTTGGTTTTGAGGAATTATTCGGTTGTTCTAATTTTCTTCACGTCTGTTCAGATTCATCTCTCTGAGGGCCTGATTAACGAAGCGGAGAAGCTGCTGTGTTCTCTGGTCTGCTGGTTCACCGATAGACAGATCCGAATGCGCTTCATCGAGGGTTGCCTTGACAACTTGGCCCATCATCGGTAAGCACGACTCAAACTCACGTAATGCGATACTTCTTTTTTTCCCCAATAAACGTGATCAAACTTGTGATTTTAAATTAGACATCGGTAATTTAGCTGTTTCTGTCTTAGCAGTTGGGTAAAACAAAACATATTCCCCTGAACTCTTCCAGAGTTTATTCACTGTTTGTCCCCTGTGGATTATTTAACTCCATCTTCTTCATTCCTCTCAGGTCCGTTGTGGTTTCCTTGCGCTTACTTCCTAAACTTTTTGGCACTTTCCAGCAGTTTGGCTCCAGTTACGACACCCACTGGATTACTATGTAAGCAACAGAGGCTTTATTCAGGCGCCATGGCAACACAGCAGCACAATAATAAGCTTTTTCTTAACACATGTTGTTTGGTTTAACCAACTTTTGTTTGGTGTTGGTTTGCTTTTTTCACCAAAGTTCAGCAATATAAAGATTAAAATATGCAGCTGCTTTACTGTCTTGCAAACTGACTCATCTTTTGAAAAGATTAGAGATGTAAACATCTTTAGTCTTCCTGCTTGGAGCCTGTGCTGATGTAGTTGTTGTGTCTGTTAGGTGGGCTGAGAAGGAGCTGCACATGATGAAGCTGTTCTTCGACAACCTGCAACACTACATCCAAGAAGTCCGAGAACACCGACACAAGTTTGCTCTGTGAGTCTGCCGGGGGTGATTCCCCTAAACCGGACCGGGTTTGATTAGTAAAACATAGCTCTTTGTTTTTAGGAGTTCCTCTTAACTTTAACTTAAACTTTAGAGCGTTTTACATTTAGGTAAGAAAAACTGGTTTGATCCACAAGAGCCCAGAACCAACTTTGATTTCATACGTATTTGAACTTAATTTACCATTTATTATTTTAATTTGTTGTCAAAATTGACTCACCTGGATTGGTGACTGGACCTGGACAATATTCAGGGCCCGTAATCACAAACATGATGTCCATGCATCCTTAAAAAAAGTCTTAAAAATATCTTAAATTCATTAATCACAGCTCTTAAACTTTGTTGTGGAAAAGACTATTTAATCTTATTCAGTGTAGTTTTCTTCTTTTTTTTTTGGTGGGACTTTACTGTTAGACAAAACTTTGAGTCATGCGCAGACATCTTCAGTGCATTTTGTTATTTGAGGAGTTTACAGCTACTGGCAACTACCTGCTAATATACCCTCGCTAACTAGCAAGTATCTTTAGTTATGGAACCCTTGCAAGCTAGCAAGCAAGGGTAAAGCTAGCCATTGTTTTTACTCCCATAATAGCAAATTTATTTTATTTTCTTGCAATTTTCTTTTCTACATATCTGTACTGATACTGGTCTTATATTCCATTCCAAATCGTCATAAAAGGATCTTAAACAGTCTTAAATTAGAGTTGATAGAGCTTAGATCTTAGCCTAAAAATTTCTGCCATGGAGTCGTAGCTTGAGTGATTCAGTTCGCCGCTGAGTGAATCAACAGTACTTCCTAGCTTAGTGTGAAGGTGTGGTCATTGGTTGATGCACTAAACAAAATAATTTTGTATTTATTTCAAACGGGTTAAAAAAAACAACAGCATAAGCAATGAGACAGAGAAAAACATGTACATACATAACCAAAAGCAAAATAATTTGTTTACTATCTTTCCTATAATAAGACACACACACACAAAGAAAAAGCAAATACATCCCCAGTAATCAGTTGGTAGAAATTCACCAGTCATTGAATCTAATCTGGATTAAGAGAAGCGTCACGATGATGAAGCTATCCAAAATTGAATTAATTTCCACACAACATGAACATGTCTAATTGCACCTTATTTACATCCTCATTATTTTGGTTGTCCTCTTTACCCCTAGCATTTATTACGGGTTCTCTTAATTCCTAAAATGCTTTGTGAGTAACTTTGATCTTACCGAAGTAATATTCTAAGAATGTTGTAACTTTTAGTCTCAGGATTCTTTGAGAATATGGATCCAGATCTTTTTCCAGCTAATGAACACAAAATAGGATGAAGCTTTTAAAAAGAAACCGTATTTTTTGCGACACAACTGGGCTTATCTGCAGCCCCTTAAAGCAGCAAAGCTCTTTAGTTATTCTAGCCTCAGATGTTTCGTTGTTTAATTAAGTCTCTTTATTCTAACACAAATTGCTCCTTTTCTTCTTGTGTTGTTGCAGGTACAGCCACAGTGCAGAGGTGCAGGTCCGCCTGCAGTTCCTCACCTGCGTCTTCTCAACGCTGGGATCACCAGACCACTTCAGTAAGGCTTTTGTTTGTGTTTTGATTAGACTAAGCATTCGTTTTCATACAATACATGTTTAGTTTGTTAGGCTGTAGGTGCAGAATCGGAACATTTTGGAACATGGGAAAATTGTAACATGAAGGGCTTGTAGGATTTTGGGTTTTGTTGTTTTGAAAGCAATAATTATGTTGGATACTTTATAAGTCTCTGATAATCCAGTAATACAGGAAAAGTATTAAAATCCATTTAATTGTTCATTTTTTTTCATTTAAAACCAAAAGTTTCTGACTATGTTCCCGTCTCAATGGGATTTTATATGATTAGACCATTGAAAAGACGTGCATAATTGTGAATTGGAAGTTAAAAATGCACCACTTTTAAATTATTTCTTTACAAATAAAATATTTCTATTCGCCGCTCTGAGTCAAGTTTTTGTAGAAACATCTTTACTGCATTGCGAGTCTCTAGGAAAATGTCGCTGAGGTTTATCTTTTTAAGTAAGATAAACCTCAGACAAACTGAATGAAGATCTGTAAATTGCATTTTTGAATCCTTGCCACAGATTCTCAACTAGATTTCAGTCCGGACTTTGACACAGAAATATGCTTTGATCTAAACCTCTGATTCATAGCTCCAGCTCTATGTTTAGAGTCGTCTTCCTGATGGAAAGAAAATTTCTCCCCAAGTTCCTAATCTTTGCCCTAGATGTTACATTTTGGTCTTATTTGCCCAAGTTATCTTCATCCCCGTTTGCTGTTTCCGCTAGATGACTTGTGGGAAACCCCAAACACGAGCCTTCCTTCCCACCATGCATTTCACACTGCTTTGTATTAATGCAGAACACAAAATCCACAAACTAAACTTTATAAGTTTGTGGTTTTGAAGTCGGAAAATATGATAAACTTGAGTGAATACTTTTGCAGGACTCTGTGAGGCCTGGTCTTTGAACATAACTGAGATATTTTAGCATTTAATAGTAAATTAAAATGTGCCAAATAAGCATTTTGATAGGAAAATATGTCAAATGGTTTCTCCAGCGTTTTATGTTGGCATTAGTGTGTCTCAAAGAAAAGTGGATTTTATTGTAGCTTCACAATAGGATCCTGAGTGGGCATCTGGTTTTCCTGAATCTTTGGACAAACAATGGCACAACACTTATGTTGCTCCACTGAGAACAATGCTCTGCTTGTCTGGGTACGTATGTGTGGGAGAAAGGCTGATTTAGCATTTAAGATTTAAAAGAAACATTGTTTTCCTTTTTCTGCTGGGCAGTCTGCAGAAACCTTGACTTGGACATGAATATTTTATATAAACAAACCGCTGGCTGCTTGTTTCCACTGACTGCAGCACAAAACTACTTTCAGAAAGACAGATGTTGGTTTGGGGATTCTTTTCAGTTTCTTCTTGCATTTAAATCTTATTGTTTATTTTCCTTCTAATTAATTTGTATATAAATTGTATATTATCACACTGATCCAGTTTTCTTATGGTGCGTTCACATCGAACGCTTTTTGAGCGTCAAAAACGCTTTCTGACGCTTCAAGTTTGCATTTTGAAGTCAGATGCGTGGTATTTTGGTCTAGACGCATCAAAATCGCTCCAGGCGGCGTCGAGAGGAAACTCCTTGGCATACATGTTCCTCAAACTCTTCCACCATCTTCTGCATATTTTATCTAAATAAATACGTTCATTTAGCGTTTTTTTCTGGATGGACTTGGATAGCTCAAATGCAGAGAAACATTAAAAGTTATAACTTACTCGACATTCCAACTTCCTCGCTGATCCTCTCCCAAACAAGGTCCTTTCTATTCCCGTCTCTGTAGTCAAAACCCTCGTAGATTATTATACGAGAGCAAACCGCGACCATTAGTTTATCCTCCATGTTCTATTTTTTTCTGAGAATATGTCAGAAAATGCAACATTATGTGCTGGTTGACGCTCCACATCGAGCCGTTAAAGTTCAAACTTTTCAACTCGGACGTGCTTCAAACGCTCAAAACACTAAACGCTTCAAATCACGTGAAATGTTCCACAACTCTACATAGACTTTGAATGTAAACCAGATCCGCCTGATGCTCAAAACACATTTGTTGTGAACACACCATGAAGTGTTAAGGATTTTTCTTACCCATTTAGTTGTTGACCAAACAGAAATCGCTCCATGGTCTTCCCAGCATACAGAGTTTGAATTGTCTTCATGTAACGGTGAAATAGATGAAAGTGTTTGGGTTTGTCTGTCTGTCTCTTGTAGGACTGAGTCTGGAACAGGTGGACATCCTGTGGCACTGTCTGGTAGAAGACGCTGAATGTTACGATGATGCACTGCACTGGTTCCTCAATCAGGTTCGCAGCAAGGACCAGCACGCCATGGGCATGGAGACGTACAAGCACCTTTTTCTGGAGAAGGTAGGCATGTTGCATCAAGACTCAAGAACAAACAAAATGTCTGATATTTTCTGCTAAACTAGGGAGATTTAGTTGTTGTTGTTTTGGTGTGTTTTGTATAATGGCTTTAACAATTAATTGTTACAAATCAATTATTGAAATAATTGTCAACTAGTTTACTATTTAAGTATACAGACTCAAAAGAGGCAATTTGCTGAATGAACAACACACTAAGTGCAGTAATTAAGCCAAAACAACACAAAAAATTTATACTTTTTGCATTTTAAGTTGAAATGATCTACTGCTACATCAGGCATAACTAAGACTTGTGAACACGCTGAATAGCGGAGAAACAAGTCACTGTTTCAGAAAAAACGTTTATCTGCCATCATTGTTGGTCATGCTAACTAGCATTAGCATTCACAATAGGTGTCGTAGCTGAGAGAAAGGGGGGGTGCAGGGTTTGAGCAGGGCGCACACTGGCATGATTGACATCGCTTTCTAGTTAGCACAGGGAAAAGACAGAGGGACTCGTATTTATTAACGTCATACTGTCACGAGTTTCAACAAAGATGCAGAAAAATGTTTTGGGTTTTTAAAATAAAAGTTACATGTTGCCTCTTTAAGCACTTATTGAAACACTGCAGGTTTTGTATAAAGGTGGAATAAAATGAAATAGTGTGAGCAAATATTTCCAGCCCTAAATGTTCTTAGCTGGATGGATTTTATAGAGCGCTGGAGCGGAAAGCCGCCCCGCTCCATGGGGGCGGCAGCTGTTTGTTAATATGCGCTGATGTTTGTCTCCAGATGCCTCAGCTGAAACCAGAAACCATCAGCATGACCGGCCTCAACCTCTTCCAGCACCTCTGCAACCTGGCTCGCCTCGCCACCAGTACCCTGGACAACGCCTCCAGCTGCGAGGTGCAACTTGCTTATTTGTTTATCCAAGTGTCTGACATAGTAGGGACTATTCTTCCTGGGCTCCACGCCAAACATTACAATTAAAATAATAATCCTTAAGACATAATCAAAATTAAATTACACACAAAATTCAAATCAACTGCTTCAATGACTTTTAAACATTACGAAAAGACACAACAAAATATCTTACCACACAGACCTTCTCAACCATATCAGAATTAAATTAAAAACAAAGATAAAATACTTTCAGCTGTATTTGGAGTTGAGTTTACTCCCAACCCCATGTATGCTGGTTTTTGGGTTTATGTACTAGAGATGGAAAGGTAATTGCATTTTCAACTCTGCTCACCTGGTTCTTCTTAAAGGGAAAGATGCTGCTCCACCCACAGTATTAAAGTGGATAAAAAACGTACTACATAACTTAAAACTAGAGAAAATCAAGTATGTGATGAGAGGCTCTGAAAATAGATTTTATAAAACCTGGAAATACTTTGACTTTTTCCAATAAACCTTCATGAAAGGTTCAGGAATGGCACACTTTTAACATTTTCCATAAATCTTGACATTGGTGTTTTATATGATCTTAATTTAATTTTTTTGTTGTTGCATACCTTGTAAGTGACAGTATTTACAGGGATTTGTTGGGTATTTTTCTCTTTTCTTCTTCTTTGTTGTAATTGTGTTTTTTTGTTGTTGTTTTTATGCAATCCTAAAAAACAATAAATACAACAAATAATATCAAACTTTAAATTTAAACATTCCATTAAGCCAATACCAAAGCACTCTCCATTATAAAGGTTTTAGATATATTTTTTAATTTACATGATCAGCCATCAATATAATTTCAGAAGGCAACATATTTCAAAAGGATATTTCTCTGTGGTTCAGTGTAAAAGCAATGATAGAAATGCATCTAGTATGAAAATCATGTCTGCTGTAGGTTTGCAACAACTGTGAGAAAATGGTTTATGTGAAGCCCAGATTTTATGAAAAGAGTAAAGAAGAGCATGTTGTTCTTTTAAAGCCCCTCCTCTCTGACCCTGAACGCACCCGCTGCGTCCCTGATGGTGCTAATCGCCTGCTGTGTTTGTTTCCAGCTGTGTGGGATGGACCAACTGTGGGGAATTGCTCTGAGAGCTCAGTCTGCTGACATCTCCCGCGCCGCCATCCAGTACATCAACTCCTACTACATCAACGGTCAGTCAGCCGTTCGGTTTTTAACAGAGAACGGGGACAAGCTCACCTGAAATGCAGATGTTTGTGAATCGGTTGTGTTCATTTGCAGCCCTCTCTACCATACAAACTAAATAAACTAGGACAAAACTACAACTTTTAAATTAACTTACAGAAAGCAAACTGATCTTCTTTTCCACCCTCTCTGGCATATTTTTACTATTTTAACTATACATCATTTATCATGACAAATTTCTCACAGTAAACTCAAGGTAATGATGTTTAAAATCCCCTGAAAGAGTCTGTATTGTCAGGATTTATAGTTCTACCATTTTCTCCACCTTTTGTAGTGGAGAAAAAGGTGTCTTCATTAATAAATTAAGGCATTTATTAATGAAGACGTTAATAAATGTTTTCATTTTTTAATGAAGACATTAATAAATATCAATAAATTTTAAAATACAGGAGCAGTGTGCAGTTTAGTGACACAAAACACACTATTTTCTGTGACTGGTGTCCTAAAGAAGCACTTTACAAATGGAAATGTTTTTCTTTAAGTGCATTATTTTTGAGTTTAGACAATTATTTTTCAGTTTTCTTCAATCAAGCCCAAAATGATAAGAAAACTGACTGCATTTTATTTAACAACCACTTAAAAAGTAATTTGAAGTTTTGACTCTACAATCCCATTCTTACAAAAAAAAAAATCTAATTACTTTACCTTTTAAAATTAAAACAGTTCATGCTTAGTTTTTATTGAGTAGGTCAAAAAAAAAAAAAAATCAACGTTTTGGGTGATTAGTTTTTTAAAATGTTTTTTGTGAACCAATTATTTTGGTACACGTGACAAAACATTTGGACATCCCTGATTTTAAAGAAGGAACTTTCAAATAATTTAACAAATCTCTCCAATTGATTTTGAAGGTTTTGAAAATCTTTAATTTTATGTGTTTGCAGCTGGTAAGACGGGCCTGGAAAAGGAGCAGGAGTTCATCAGGAAGTGCATGGAGAGCCTCCTGATGGCCTCAGCCAACCTGGAAAAGGACGCTCACTCCAGCCTGACCAGCATCGAGAGGGGGCTGCTCATGCTCAAAACACACCTAGAGGCCTTCCGACGCAGGTACACACACACCCACACACACACACAGTTCAATAAGGATCTAAAAATACCCCATTAAGAATAATCCAAACAGAAAAAGCTGAAGTTATTTATAATGATATTATTGTGTGTCCTCTCTGTGGCAGGTTTGCGTATCACCTTCGGCAGTGGCAGATCGAGGGGACGGGAATTAGCAGCCATCTAAAAGCTCTGAGTGACAAACAGTCTCTGCCTCTCAGGATCGTCTGTCAGCCTGCTGGCCTTCCCGACAAGGTGGGTTCCTGCACAGCCAGTCAGCTCCTAGAAACATTCTTAGCATTCTGTCACAAGTCAGAATTTCAACATAAACATGAGATGCGTTTCCATTGACCACATGATTGCGCAAATTCTAATTACAAAAATATTTTTGCGCCATAGAAACATGACAATTAAAAAAAAAACTCACATTTTTATATGGAAAGTTTTTGCACCATGATGAGGTGACTTTCGTTTTTCTTTTTACTTTTTCTTTTTTTGGATGCATCAAAATTTGTATATTTCACAATGGGAACACTTTTTTCACATCACACAAATCATAATCCACAACCAGATGTTGCTACTGCTAGAAAATACAAAGAAGATGACAGGAAGTGGTAGGAAGAGAATGTTTTTTTTTAATGACTGGTCAAGTGAACAAACCTATTCACGTGATTTTTCAAATTGCTTTTCCTCCTTAGTGCAATTGTGACAATGTGCGTTTTTTTCTAACATTAGTGGAATAGTGACAAAGTTTTGTGCATATTTGTAATAAAAATACAGGTATTATTTGTAGTCACTCTCACAAACATAATTTTAAGGTTTATTTTTCATAAGCAAACACCACTTTTAATTTGTTGATTGATTTAAGACTCACTCTTACATGTATGTCTTATAAATGAAACATATTTGAACCACAGCTTACAACTGTTCGTGTGACAAGCAGCTTATTGAAAAGCGCAGTCTGCCGTATAAATCATAACTGGGTGTAGTTGGAGTTGCTCTCAGTTTCCCAGTGGGAAGTCTGACTTTAGACGGTGTTCTCCCCCTTCTCTTACATTAAGTGGCCTAGACTCAGCTGTTTTTGTTGTTGTTTTACAGATGACCATTGAGATGTATCCCAGTGATCAGGTCGCTGACCTCCGAGCTGAGGTGACCCACTGGTACGAGAACCTGCAGAAGGAGCAGATGAACCAGCAGGCGCAGCTGCAGGAGTTCGGTCAGAGCAGCCGGCAGCAGGGAGACTTCCCAGGTCGACTAATCTTTGATTGAGCTCATTCAATTGTTAAACTATCATGCAAAATTCACATTTTGCACATTTTTCTACTTTCCTTTAGATCTCTATTGCTTCTAAAAACAGCCCACCCATCTGTTTTTTTTGTATGTTTAATATTTTTTGGTGTCAAGAAAATGAACAGCTTCAAAAACCTTGTTGAGTGACAATCGGCAGGCACTGCAGTGTTACCTAGCAACCTGTTTGGTCAGCTTGTTTTGCCACTGTATTTGCTGTAAAATGGCTGTTGAAAAAGACAACTTTTGTTTTGTTGTTGACTTACCATCCAGAACAAGAATCCACTTCCTGCATTCTTGTTGTTTGTGCAGAAGGCTCCACTTATGCTTTTCAGAGATGTACGGTTTGTAATTGTGCATCTATTTGCAGCCATTTTCACGCACGAGTGTAAATAAATTAAATTCAAATCAACAATATTTTATTGAGTCTGAAGGGAAATTAAATAACGTTGACAAAAACTGTGAGTTGGGGGCATGGCCAACTGCCGCTTATTTGGATTCAAAGTGACAAGATGCATGAAAAGGCTCATTCTGAAAGGGACTGAAAATGGGGAACTCTAAAATCTCATTACACTTTACAAAAAATGTAATGATCAAGTTTCGATTAGCCCATATACATATTCTAACCTGTTCAAGGTCACTTTTAAGCTGCTGCCATTAGTGTCCCAGCAGCTTGTGTTTTACACCTGTTGTGTGCCCTGCAGGTGGTTTGATGGGACCAGTTCGAATGATCTCCTCTGGCCACGAACTCACTACAGATTACGACGAAAAGACTCTGCATGAGCTGGGATTTAAAGACATGCAGGTGACTCGTCACAACGGTTTACAGAAAAATTACTCCCGTTTCCAGGCGACTCGATACTACGTCACGCTTGTTTGTCCGTCCGCAGATGGTATTCGTCTCTCTGGGAGCGCCACGGAGGGAGAGGAAGGGGGAGGGCGTCCAGCTGCCGGCCTCCTGTCTGCCTCCCCCTCAGAAGGAGCACATCCCCATGCTGCTGCTCCTCCAGGAGCCACACCTCACCACGCTGTTCGACCTGCTGGAGATGCTGGCCTGTTTCAAACCTCCCAGTCCAAACACAGAGAAGCTCCAGGAGAACCCAGAGGTGCTGCAACTGTTCTTCCCCTCTTCATTTATTAAATTTAGTGCTTTTCTAGATTGTAAACTTGTGTGTGTTTAATCCAGAGTGCACGCTGCGAGGAGCTTCACCTCCACGCAGAGAATCTGTCCCGTCGGGTTTGGGAGCTGCTCATGCTCCTTCCTACGTGTCCCAAGATGCTGCAGGCCTTCCAGAACATCTCAGACGAGACGGTTAGTCACGACAACGAACAGATCGTTCCCATGAGTCACTTCCAGACAACAACAAAACACTAAAACTCACTTTTTCTATAATTGCAGAGCGGGGAGGGTCTTTGTTGGAAGGAGCTGTTGAGGATTAAAAGTCCCCACAAGCTGCTGTACGCTCTGGAGATCATCGAGGCGCTGGGAAAACCCAACAGACGCATTCACAGAGAATCGACTGTAAGACAAACACAACCCACCTGTCGCTTTAAAATCTGATTTCTGCTGTGTTTTTGTTTGTGAACGGAAGCCTACACTGCAAGTGTTTATGGTCAAGTTTCTAGAGTAAATATCTAAATACACTTGAAATAAGTATTTGCTCATTGGCAGATTATTTGCATGAAGTGAAATAATCTTTCAGTGGAACAAGTATTATTAAGGATTTACTTACTTACTTAAAACAAGCTTAAAAGGTTTCTTGTAAGTAAGTCTTGTTTCAAGTGTATGAAGATATTTGTACCAGAAATTTGACCAAAAATACTTGATAAGATTTTGTATTTTTGCAGTGAAAGTGATAAAATCAGCTCTGTAAATCAACCAGAGCTGATTTACAGTATAAAGTCAATTATTTAGTTTGATTTCTATCTATAAATACAAGTTTACTATTCAAATAAATTACAATACACTAATTTTGGGGGGGGGAAACAAATTAAGTAACTTTGTGTTTTATTCACAGGCAATGTTAGAAACCGAATTCCAGCTAAATTAAGCTTAAATAATAAGATAAATGCAGTTAGCTAAATGAGCCTGTTGCTCATTACTCGAGACAATATCTTCATTTAGGATCCACATACTATAAACATTCAAGCTGTGAAGTCAGGCCCAGAGTTTTTGGGTGAATTTCTGATCTCTGGTTTTTAAAAGTTTGATTTACTGATGTTTTCTGTCCATCTCCAGCTTACAGCTTGTAATATTTATTTCTTGCTGTACTTTTTGATGGTTTGGATTTACAAACTTCTCATTAAATATTTAAGAACGACCTTTAAAACACAAACTTCAGACTCTGAATCGAAATGGATATCGGGAGTGACTGTGTTTAACTCCGCAGTCTGTGTGTGTTTTCAGGGCAGCTACAGCGATTTGTACCCAGACTCTGACGACTCCAGTGAAGATCAGATAGAAAACAGCAAGAACACCTGGAGCTGCAAGGTACAGCAAACTACTGACAGTAAAATCAGAACAACATGTTGAATATTTAATGGCATACATAATGATTTATCCTTCTACTCCAGTTTGTTTCATCTGGAGGTCTCCAGCTGCTCCTGGAGATCTTCAACTCTGGGATCCTTGAACCCAAAGATCAGGAGTCCTGGACTGTGGTGAGAAATCCTATTTTAGCTTCAACCACATGTGATCTGATTTATTTTATAACAGGAGTTTGTTGGTGAGTCCCATTCTGGTTCTTTATTGAAATGGCTCTCTCCGTATTAGGTCTTAGTATTGCTGCTATATCCCACATAACATGCTAAGCTAATGCTAGTATGTTTGCACTCTTTTTGTACGACTTGTTGATAATCCATCTTGTAACATATGGTAATCCAGTTAAAGTTCACCACAGATCTCACAGAAAAAATGATCATTTTATTTTATTTATTCATTTATTTTTTGCTTTGTACGTCCTAATTTTTAATGGCAGATGTTTTGGCTGCTCTCTGCAGAACTCTGCTTTACACCTGGAGTTTACAGTCACTTGACATGTCTAAGAGCAGATGCAGCTAACACAGGTTCTACTTTCTGATTTAAAAAAATCAGTTGAAAAGAAGAAAGAGATTTGGATTGTATGGAAAAACCCAGATTCATCCGAGTTTTACTAACTGAACCAACAGATTTAAGACGAGCGGCCTGAAACAGAAATCTGGAGCAGTGGGAAATTCTTTTAAAACTTTAGTCATTTATTTATGATTTTTGAGGATAAATAAGCTGGACTTGTTTTCTCTGACTTCTCGTTTTGTCTGCAGTGGCAGCTGGACTGCCTCGCCTGCCTGCTGAAGCTGATCTGCCAGTTCGCAGTCGACCCCGCAGACCTGGACCTGGCCTACCACGACGTCTTTTCCTGGTCTGGCCTTGCCGAGAGCCAACGCAAACGGGCATGGCCTGGAAAATCCCGCAAATCCACTGTGGAGCATGGAAAAGGCCTGCACATCCCGCGCCTTACAGAGGTACACGCTCCCGTCAGCTGATGGTCGATGAGGAGACTTTCTGAGTCGCTCACCTGATCATTCCTCTCCTCTCAGGTCTTCCTCAGTCTCGTTCAGGGCACCAACCTGATTCAGCGGCTCATCAATGTGGCCTACACCTACGACAACCTCGCACACAGGTGAGCAGCAGCTCAAGAAATGGTTCAAAACGTCATTTTTAAGGGGAAATAATTATGTGAAATTGACATTTTTTTTTTGTTTTATACCATGTTATGCTGTTATTCCCTCATCAAACCTATACCCGGAGGGTTGCCTTAATTCTTTCTTAATTTGTTATTTGAGAAATCCTTTAATCGCCATGGCAACAATTCAGCTATGCAAAACATCTGGATGGACCTTGCTCCTCCTCAGAGTTGTGGTTTCCGAGCTTCCGCCTTGCAGAGCAGCCCTCGGATTCGACTTCTCCACTCAGCTCCTTCAGACTAGCCAGCATCAAGTAGCAAACAGCTGGCAGAACTGCACATCTGCTGAGCTCATTATAGGAGCTACTTCTCGGTGCCACACTGATAAAAACGTTGTAAAATGGTTAACAGAGGAGCCTTGTTGTGATGGCCTCCTGAAGGCAGAGTTTCAGAAAGACGAGGGGTTTTTAAAGAGACACAGGCCCAATTTCAAGACTTTAAATTACGAAATTTTTTTTTTTAAAGTTATATTTGACAGATATAGCATTTTTATAACAACTCAAGGTAACGTGGTTACTTGATAGTTCTATAAAATACATAATGCTGCCCCTTTAAGTTTTCTGATTAGATGAATAATAAATGACATGTTCTGTTTTTGTTTCAGAGTCCTAAAAGCTCAGTCTGATCACAGATCGCGGCATGAAGGTAAGAGCTGATGCCTCTTAGCGCCAAACAACAAAGATGTAAACCTTAAGAAGCCCTGATGAGCAGGAGTGAAAACAAATCAGATTTTTTTTTTATTTTATCCTGACGCTGTGGTTTTTGTTGATGCAGTGACTCACTACTCGATGTGGCTGCTGGTGAGCTGGGCTCACTGCTCGTCCACTGTGAAGTCCAGTCTGGCCGACAGCGACCACCTCCACGATTGGCTGAAGAAGCTCACGCTGCTGGTACCTGAGGTGAGCCGCTTGTTACGGTTAAATAAGAACTGAATGTGTTGTCTTTGAGAGTTTATATCTTCTAACAACAAGAATAATCTCATGTGAGCAGTGTTCCTCAGAGCAGAACATCCTGCTCTACTCCTCACATACCGACAGTTAAAGCAAGGCTCCAAAGTAACACCACTTTATTGACGTCTACCAGACACTCTGCTGTGTTTTAACTGTTGTAACTTGGCGAAAACACATTTTTACAAGCCAACTTTTCAGTACCGTAACACTGCGGTACTTTGCGCTATCTGAAAAATTCCAATGGTTGCGCTTTCCAGCCAGTATTGGGTTATTACGGTAATTTCACACCTGCCGTTGCAAGAAGCATGTTTTACTTCATTTTAATCTGATGAAACACTCCTAATAGATTGTAAATAACTTGCTAGATATTGAAAGTTCTAGTTGTTAAGGAGAAGTGGGCGAAATTATTTATTCACAGGACATTTTAGAACTTGGTATAATTGAAATAAATTAAAATAGGGCTGCACAGTGGTGCAGTTGTTAGCATTGTTGCCTTGCACGGAGTTTGCATGTTCTCCCTGTGCATGCGTGGGTTCTCTCCGGGTTCTCCGGCTTCCTCCCACAGTCCAAAAACATGACTGTCAGGTTAATTGGTCTTTCCAAATTCTCCCCAGGTGTGTGTTTGCATGGTTGTTTGTCCTGTTTGTTTTAGTTTTGCCCTGCCACAGACTGGCGACCTGTCCAGGGTGAACCCCGCCTCTCACCCGGAACGCAGCTGGAGAGGCACCAGCAACTCCTCCTGACCCCATTAGGGACAAGGGTGAACAGATGATGGATGGATAATTAAAATAAGCAAAAATATTCAGGCAGAGATTTGAGACTTAGACCTCTGGATGCAACTTTAATAAAAAATATTTTATTTTACGTATTTGTTGAAACTGTCACTATGAGTCAAGCTAACACAACATAGAGGAGGCGGGTCTTAGCGCTGTCAATCATAGCTGTATATGTGCCGCTCACCCCTCCTTCATTACATAATTCCAACACCTTCAATCCAGCCCAATTTCTCCTGGACCATTATTTTTTAAACACTTTTGTTTAAGTGTTTATGGACATATTTATAGTTTTTGTTTGCTGTAGCAGAGCACAATCCTGCTAGAGCACAGTCTAGCAACTAGATAAAGTGTGCTTTAAATTTAAAGTTGATTTATTGTTTTTCCTTTGTTTTTATGTTGTGTTTTTAGCCGGCCGTGAGGCACGAAGCGTGTAATGGTCTCTACAAGCTCTCTCTGTCTGGTTTGGAGGGTGGCGAGTCCATCAACCGATCCTTTCTGCTTCTTGCCGCCTCCACGCTGCTCAAATTCCTGCCTGACGCTCAGGCTCTCAAACCACTACGGGTGAGTCTACCACACACAAACACCTGGAGATGTTGGTCCAAAAAAAGGAGCTTGCAAGCTACACTCTGTGTCAGTAGTCCTCCGGGTCGATGATTTGACTCAATTTGAGCTTTGCTAAACAAAATCCAGTTGGTTTCTTTGAGACATTGTCCCCTGGATGGGGTAAATGCCAGAAAAACTGGGACACAACTTCATGAGCAAAGATGGAGAAGATTGGTGGTTTGAACTAAAGACTCATCAATTAGAGATAAGCCTGTAACAATAAGCAATAAATCAATTAATCCATGATAAATACAAACAAGCTTGATAATTTCCATTTGCATGTTTGTTTTTCTCATGTCTTTCTCTCTTTCTACCAAAGACTGAAAGACAAAAGTCTTCACTCTGGTGCTTTGTCCGTTTTGAAGGACATTTTGTCCTTTAAAATGTCCGTTTTTTGAAGGACATAGAGTTGAGGATCCATTTTATTTCTTGTTTTTGTTTGGTTTTTTATTTGCTTTGGATTTTTAAAATGGCTTCCAGTTCCAATATTAAGTGATGGTTAAAAATTCAAGTTTACCAATCGTTGAGAATGTGTTCTTGCACTTTTATCCTGTTATCCCTATATTGCCTAAAAATGGTCTCAAAACAACAATATTATTGCAGTAACTTCTGGGAGAATTTATTGTCCAACAGAATTGGTTATTGTGATGCACTTAATAAGAGATCTGATCTATTTCAGATCTGTGCTTTTTGAAAGCAAATTGTGTTCAAAATATTTCTTTCCAGCCTTTGTTGTGAGCTGTCCTTATTCATTCATATCAGAAGCAGAGGAGTCAATAGTCATGTTTCCATTGGCCTAAAAATTGTGCAAGTTGGAATTTCAAAAATATATTTGATCAATGGAAATGCACCAATTAAAAAAAACATTTTGCTCTACAATGAGGTGATTTTTGGCTTTATCAAAATAAGTGCATTTCAAAAAACTATTGGAAGCAATTTTCTATTAAATAACTATTCCTAATTTAACGGAAACACCGTCATTGCAATTTCGTTTTTTATATTAGAAGATTATTAACAAAGTCTTGGATTTTTGTGAGCTTTACTCACAGTTTGTATCCGCAGGTGGAGGATTATGAGGAGGAGCCTCTGTTGCGGACCGGCTGTAAGGAATACTTCTGGCTTCTCTGCAAACTCATCGACAACATCCACGTTAAAGATGCCTGCCAGGTGGGAACATCAGAGCACTGTCCTTGTGTTCTTACACAGTTTGTTGAGACATGGTTTCATCTTCCTGGTGTTGCTTTGAGCTGCTGCTAGTATTGGTCTGTTTGAACTCACAGAAGGTCTCTCCTTCTCTGTCGCTGACCGGCACGATGCAGACCACGCTGCTGGACCTCGACGCTCTCGCCCGGCACCTTGCCGACTGCATTAGGAGGTCGGACGGCTGCAGATGGACGCTTCAGTGACACTTTATTTGAAGGGGTGTGCATAAGACCGACATGACACGGTCATAAACACGAAGGAGTCTTCACGAATGTTCATTCGGTTAATAATGACGTCACTTCAAAAACTCAAAATCTTACCAAGTATTTTTGATCTAGTTTCTACTACAAACATCTTAGTTTTGTCTTTTTTGAGCCTTACTGTCTAGAGGATTGTTTTAATTAAATAATTCCTTAATGTGGATGAAGAAGTACTTGACTTATAACGAGACATTTTCCATATCTTGTTAATTTACCTGCAAACAGACTCCAGTTCCTATTTCATCAGTACTAATTCAAGCATCTATATCTTCCTGGGAAGTTTCTTTCAAGTTAGTTTTATTTTAATTCAAATGAACTAAGACATTTGCACTAGAAACTAAACCAAAAATATCTGATAAGATTTTGTGTTTTTGAGATAATGCAAATTGTCAAATTACCATTATTTGACAGTAATTATTTGGCAAGTTTTTGACAATAACTATTGTCAAAATTTTGTCAAATAATATCATTATTTGACACTATAATGATTATATTTTTTCAAATAATTAACCATTATTTGACAAAATAATGCTAATTGTCAAATTAGCAATTGTCAAGTTGCATTAAAACTTACATTAAAAAAAGTCAACTTTGCATTAAAAGTGTCATTATTTACCAAATAACTCTTCATGAAAACAGTGACACATTCCTGAAGAATCCTTTATGTTTATTACAGAGTCATGCCAGTCTTATGCACAGCCCTTCAAATAAAGTGTTACTGATATTTCTCAGCTTATACTGAGTCATGTGTTGCCTTTTGGTGGAACTGCAAAGCAAACTGATTGGGCTTGGTTTTCCTTTCTCACCCAGCCGGGAGATCCTGGACCAGCAGGACGGGAACATCGAGGACGACGGCTTGACGGGCCTCCTGCGTCTCGCCACCAGCGTCCTCAAGCACAAGCCGCCGTTCAAGTTCTCCCGCGAGGGACAGGAGTTTCTGCGGGACGTCTACAACCTCCTCTTCCTCCTGCCCAGCCTGGCCGACCGGGCTCAGCCCAAGTGCAAGTCCCACTCTGCCCGGGCGGCCGCCTACGACCTGCTGGTGGAGATGGTGAAGGGCTCGGTGGAGAACTACCGGCTGCTCCACAACTGGGTCATGTCGCAGCACATGCAGTGTAAGAATATCTGCTTCCTCTCTCTGCTTTAAGCCCCAACAACACTGAGAGGATTTCAGGTGTATCCGCTACAGTTGTTTTGGTCCTTTACTTCCACATGGATTCAGCATCTTGGGACATTAGAAAAAGGGTTGCAGAGCAGATACATTTCAGAACGCTAGTTTGACGTTTTCATGTGGTCATGTGAGCTGCATCTTTTTTTTAAATGAGAGGTTGTAGCTCCATTTCGTTCTCTATCATGTATGCTCCTCGCAGCAGGTTTGCCAGGTCTGACAGTTTCCAGCCTAAACAATGTAAAACCTGCACAACTCCAAGAAAATAACAGCCCAAATCTCAACTCTTGATAAAGCTTACGTTAAGAGCACCTGATCTTATTGTATCTTATCTCATAACTTATATTGTATCTTATGTCTTTTGTCTTATATCTTATTTCTAAGACAAGATAAAATATATCTTATCTTTTATCTTGCATCTTGTCTTTTATCTTATATCTTTTTAATTTTTTAAATATTTATCTTATATCTTTCCCATCAAGCTGCCGTGCTTGTTTGTTGTCTTTGTTCAGTCGATCATCCTACAGGTGATGACGTCACAGTTTGCGCAGTAAAACCTATGTTGCCTCTTTCTTTCCTTCTTTCTTTCTTTCTTTCTTACTTACTTACTTACTTACTAAACCGGAGCGGGCTCTGAACCGCATCAGTGAAAAAGACCTATCAGTGTCTAAAGTGTCCTGCAGAGTAAATAAAGTTCCACGCAGTGATTTGTTGTTTCCTTCCAGCTTCTCACGCCCCGTATAAGTGGGACTACTGGCCCCACGACGACGTACGGGCCGAGTGCCGCTTCGTTGGGCTGACGAACCTCGGAGCAACCTGCTACATGGCGTCCACCATCCAGCAGCTGTACATGATCCCTGAGGCCCGTCAAGCCGTCTTCACAGCAAAGGTCAGGAGCTGCTCAGGAACATTTAAACTGGTTCCTACGGTGGCTTGAAATCCTTAAAAATGCTTGAATTTCTGTTAAGTTTTCTCAAGTGCTCGATTTCCATACAAAGTCTTTGATTTTCAAATGTTATTTACACCTGAAACCAGATATTTTTATTCAACCAATAAAGACCAATTTTTTTTTCTCTGAAGTTAAATCAGACTAAACTTTTCTTATTTCAAGTCGGTTAGAATTACCAAAATTATTTCTATTTGCTAAATGCCAGAAGTGGGAAACTTTTTACAGATTTTTTTGTGTTTACGTATTTAATTTACCCTGACAAGATTTGTTTTGATTGTTTCAATGTGATGAATATTTATGACTCCTAATGTCTCAATGACTTGAGGAATAAATGTTGGCATATATTTTAAATGTTAGAAGTTATTGAAATGGGAGATTTTTCGTTAAATAAGTGTTTTGTTCTCGTCGTATATGGTGTGTGTGAGTGGACATTTCAAAACATAAAATTTTGCTATAATTTAGCGTACCTTATTCCTGCGGTAGAATGTTAAAGTATTATCACAAGACATTATTAATAGCTAAAATAAATGTCATATAGTAAATTTAAACTCTCTTTGTTAGTTCTTTTATATTGTTTTTATAAAGGTGCTTGAATCTTTTACTCTGAAACATTTACAAACCCTGATTTAAACTAATAACCTTGTGCAAGTTTATTGTATTTATTTTTTTCATATGTGTGCAGTACTCTGAAGAAATCAAACACAAGACGACGCTGCTGGAGCTGCAAAAGATGTTCACCTATCTAATGGTGAGCTTTCCATATACAACTTTATCACATTTCTTTCATGTCACAAACACCAACTTGAACATATTTTATTTTAAATGATAACCAACACAAACTTGAATTTCATTGCGTCACAGAGGTGCAGTTAAGCTCCATGTCGTTGTTGTTTATCTGTCTGTGTGTTCAGGAGAGTGAGAGGAAGGCGTATAACCCTCGACCTTTCTGTAAAACGTATACGATGGACAAACAGCCTCTGAACACCGGCGAGCAGAAAGACATGACAGAGTTCTTCACCGACCTCATCACCAAGATCGAGGAAATGTCCCAGGAGCTGGTAACCACTCTGCCGTGTCCTCAAATACAAATACGGTCTTTCTAAACAATGATTTACAAATGGTGACATGAAATTAAGAAAATATGGAATATTTAAGACAAAATTAGACAAAGACCCCATGACTCTATTTTAAGTTATTGCCACTAATTATGTTCTACAGAAAAACACGGTAAAGACTCTGTTTGGAGGCGTCATCACCAACAATGTTGTTTCTCTGGTGAGTATAAATCAATCAAATCAATCAAATTTTATTTGTATAGCACATTTCAGCAGCAAGGCATTTCAAAGTGCTTTACATCATAACAAAGCACAAAGTCATGCAACATATAATCGACAATCAAAACATGACATTATGTCAAGTTCCATCATTAAATTTATAATTTAATCACGTTAATTAATTAGTAGACAACTTTATTCTAATCATTTTGTTTTCACTTGTTTTAAATAGACTCTTTTATAAGAGAATATGCTTTGGTGATTTGAAGCTTTGCTTTAATGTTTCCATATTAACGACTAATAGTGGTTAGTGGTGAAGTTGCTTTTGCAGAGGAAACGGAGAATATGTGTGGCATTAACTTAAAAATATAATGGTAATATTTGTTAAACTTCCCTACTTCTCTTGCATTTGGAAACTTTGCAACATGCCTCATTATTTCCCAGCTAATAAATACATTTTAGAGTTATCGAGTAAAATCCAACTGATACTTTGAAGAATAGAGACATTAGTTTTCTCTCCAGGATCAGTCTGTTCTTACACCTCTGGTTTGGAAACTCATGCAGCATTAAAACACAATGTTTTGTTTCCACTGAGCGATATGGACCAGTGCAGGTCTGTAAGCTATTTTGACCGTTTTCACTGTAAAAGTGGCACAAATATCGTCTGATACTACATCTCTTTCATTAAATTGCTTTTCAATTTGCGCTTTTGGGTGAGAATTGAGCTATTTTAAAATGCACTGATCTACTTATTTCACTTCCAATACCGATGCAGACTTTTGAGGTTGAATATCGGTGATGTGGTCCTGAAAAAGTGTTTAAACATTTCCTTTTTTAAACACAGACATAAATATATTGAATTACAGATTTATTTTCTACCTCTGCACAAGTTAGAAAGCTAAATGCTCCAGTAGTTTCACAGAGTTGGCCAAACATGCAACAAAAAAACAACTTTAATTTGGTTAGTCAGGGCAATTTGGAGTATAACAGCCAATGAAAAATAAACACTAATAAAAAAAAGACAATAGGTTGACTAGCTTGTAAAAATAAACTGCAACAAACCTTTCAAATGGTTCAGAAAGTGCAACTAGAAATTCCTGATATAATGTAAAATAAGTGATAAAGCATAGAAATAGACTGCACAGATCTGCCCTTATGAATTGGCATCACCGATACCCAATCTAATGTTTTTCCTAATATTGGGACCGATACAAATATTAATATCAAATCTGTGCATTTCTACAAACAAAACTTCAGAGGTTAACTTTTAAAGCTTCAGCTAAACACCAGATAGTGGAAGACGCTGTAAATTATTTTTGTTTTTCTTGCAGGATTGTGACCACGTCAGTCAGACTGCAGAGGAGTTTTACACAGTCAGATGTCAAGTGGCGGATATGAAGAACATCTACGTAAGCTCTGGATTCTGCTTAGGATTTCTGACTTCCAAGAACGGCCATCATTTACCAATTCTCTGCTCTCGTTTTTAATTAGGAGTCTCTGGACGAGGTGACCATCAAGGACACGCTGGAAGGCGACAACATGTACACCTGCTCGCAGTGCGGCAAGAAGGTCCGCGCAGAGAAAAGGTGATTAAGAATCCAAACACTTCCTGAACAAGAAATAAACGTCTGTCGTCTCACCGCGATCCATCTTTGGTCCCTCAGAGCTTGCTTTAAGAAGCTGCCGCGCATCCTGAGCTTCAACACCATGAGGTACACCTTCAACATGGTGACCATGATGAAGGAGAAGGTGAACACACACTTCTCCTTCCCGCTGCGCCTCGACATGACTCCCTACACGGAGGACTTCCTCATGGGCAAAGGAGAGCGCAAGGAGGGTTCGTGCCAAAATGCTCAACGTACTAATCTCTGTGTTTTTGTTTTAACCCTTTCCTGCTTGAATTACGACACTCATCTTTTACTTTTCTTGTTTTCAAATGTCCATTGAGAAAAACAATTTGTGTTTTAGACTTTAAAATATAGCTGTGATATAATGCTTTACCATTTTCTGATGTTAAAAAATTAAACTTGTTCATAACTTTGTCTTCTTCTGCCTTTAAATGTTGCGGTTTCATCTCTCCCTTATCGAGATATTTTTCTCTTTTTACAAATTTTAACAGTTTACAAAGCAGCTAGTATGATGCTCATAGTATTAAAACAGTAAGTTGTCAATGAATTCAATAATATACAAATCTACTTTTATTTTAACCTCATTGTAATTGCTTGTTTTGTTTTTAGCCCATTGCGATCCCAAGATGAAAAGAGCATTATAAAAAAATAAATGTATTATTTACTTTTACAAAACGAAAATAAGGAGAACAATATAAAACTGCCTTAATGAAAGTTTTTGAGATTTATTTTGCTATGTTTTGGCTCTAAACTCTGTAAGGTTGCAGATGTTTAGTTTTCTCTTCAGCTACTTTTACCTCCTAAACATTTTCAGCTCCGTTTTCTTCACATAAATCTATTTTCAATCCTCCCTTTTCTGAGACAACCATAGATGATTTAGCGCTATTTAAATGTTTTCATTATGTAGTCTACTTAAACCTTTTAAAATGAAACTGTAACTCTCACACTTTAGCTAACCTCCAACAATATTAGTTTGTCCATAAGAATTGCAGTTTAGGTTACAATAGCAAACATTTTGGAGAAACATTTCCTGTTGTTGAAGTTTAAAAAAGATTTCTGTTGTGGACGCTCTTCGATTTGTGCCTCAGGTTTTCGGGAGGAGGGGGAGCAGAACGTTACGGAGAGCTACGAGTACGACCTCATCGGCGTCACCGTGCACACCGGCACCGCGGACGGCGGCCATTACTACAGCTTCATCAGAGACATCGTCAACCCCCACGCCTACAAGAACAACAAGTGGTGAGGGTCGACATGCGCATAAACGTAGCGCTCTGCAGCTTTTAGAGACGCACCGATTCGATATTTATATCTGTATCAGTACTGATATTTAAAAACAATTCTAGATTAAGGATAGACCCTTAAGGAATCTATCCAGTCTAATTCTATGTTTTCACTGCAAAAACACAAAATCTTACCAAGTATTTGTGGTCTAGTTTCTAGATAAAATATCTCAATCACTTGAAATAAAACAAAACTAACTTAAAAGTAACTTTCCCACAAGAAATAGGCTTTTGTTTTATGCAAATAATTCCTTAATGTTGATTTTTTTAAAAAGTACTTTTCCTATTGGCAGGTTATTTAACTTTTAACATGAAATAATCTCCAAATGGAACAAGTAGCTTTTTCATCAAAATTAAGGAATTATGTACTTAAAACAAGTTCCTGTTTCTTGCTGAAAAGTTACTTGTAAGTTAGTTTTGTTATTCCAAGCGTACAAAGATATTTGCACTTGAAATTAGACCAAAAATACTTGGTAATATTTAGAGTTTTTGCAGTGTTTTGCTCTGAGTAATGACAAACTTTCTGTTTGAAAGAAGATTTGATGAAGTTTATCAATCGCTTTTGTCAATTTTAGTTTATCTCTTTTGGCTGTTTTACTCCTAATTGCACTGGCTGATCAAAATAAAGTTGTTTTGTTTTTACATGTTTGACCAAGTATGTTGGTTTATTTAAGTGGGCTGCACTACTGCAGAAATTTGTAATTCAGCACATTTATTCGTTTAGTTATCTGGGTTTTAAAAAAAGACAAGAAAAAAGGAAATATTTTAAGTAAGTTAATTTATGTTTATGTATTGGATCGGTATGTGCTGATGCAAAACCTCAAATATCGGTATCAGAAGTGAATAAAGTGGATCGGTGCATCCCTGCTCCTGATGAGGGTTTCCAGGTTTTACATCCATCTCCGACTCTGTGTGAAAACCTGCAGGTATCTGTTCAACGATGCAGAGGTGAAACCCTTCGACTCCGCCCAGCTGGCCTCTGAGTGCTTCGGAGGAGAGATGACGGTACGAGAAGCAGCTTCCTTACAAATTAAATTACTGCTTCCTGCTGACACAGCTGATATATTCTGTTATTTAACCATCAGACGAAAACCTACGACTCCGTCACTGACAAGTTTATGGACTTCTCCTTTGAGAAGGTAAGAATTTATTTCCTGTTTTGATTTTTTTTTTTCTATATCTAACTGATCTAACAGCATTAATCTGATGTGCAGACACACAGTGCCTATATGCTGTTCTATAAGCGAGTGGAGCTGGAGGAAGAAAACGGAAAAGATTTCAGTTTTGATGTCTCTCCTGATCTACTCGAGGTAGCCAGTTATTTTCTTTCCCCATCAAGTTTAAAATTTCAACTCCCATTTATGACGAGCATCACTCACTTAATTCTCTCTGATGCTTTCAGTGGATTTGGCATGACAACATGCAGTTTCTGCAGGACAAAAACATCTTTGAGCACACATATTTTGGGTGAGTCTTGTTACTTTTATTGCATTACCTTCAGCTGCACTGTTTTATAATTTCCCGCTGTGTTTCCAGATTCATGTGGCAGCTGTGCAGCAGCATCCCCAGCACCTTACCAGACCCTAAAGCCGTCTCACTCATGACTGCAAAGGTTAGAAACTGTTCATCTTCCTTTCAATTCATGGACTAAAGTAAAATTTTGTACAAAACGTTGAATGGCATTAAAAATTGTATGTATATATTTTATGTTCTTTCTTTTGCAGCTCAGCACATCTTTTGTTCTTGAGACTTTCATTCACTCTAAAGAGAAGGTACCGAATGCTACAGTGTGGATGAATATTCAGTTTCTATCCAGATTAACTGCTAGTGATACAGAATAAGTTAACCATTATTCTTCCTTATGATCCAGCCCACCATGCTGCAGTGGATTGAACTTCTAACCAAGCAGTTCAACAACAACCAGGCAGCCTGCGAGGTTTGAGCTTTAACATGATTCTCTGCTGTTAACCTTCATCTTAAGTTATTTACTTATTTATTAACTTATTTTTTTCTCTTTCCCATTTCTACCCAAAGTATCTGTGTGACCCTAGATTAATATTAGAAAACCAGAGATAAGAAAAATATAAATGTCAAGAAATAATTTTACTCTATATATATTAACACAATTTTTGTTGTGACACCTTTTGGTTATGTTCTGTGTTTAGTTTTAGCCTCCAGTTTCTCCATTTTATTTTATTTTTCTCTCACTTTTTTGATGTTTTATTTTCTGTAATGTTCGTTTTTCTGTGCACTGATTTCATAAATCTCATTTTTGCAACTTTGTATGAAACCTAGTTTTGATATTTTTTCTTTTTACTTACTGTAACATTAATTCCCCTTTGGGACTTTTCTTGTTTACAATATTTAACTACAATTGTGCACAATTATAGTTAAATAATTAAATATCATATACATGATTCTTGAAACTGGTTGTACATGATCAAATATTGTTCCTATGTGTTCAGTTGCTTTTTTTCTTCCTGTGTTTCAGTGGTTTTTGGATCGGATGGCGGACGATAACTGGTGGCCGATGCAGATCCTCATAAAATGCCCCAATCAGATCGTCAGACAGGTGTGCAAGAATAGAAATGCATGCATTCAACTGAATGTCTGATTTTCATAGGTCTTGATCTCAGTGGGATTTTTTATGTGGTTGAATAAAAGTTTAATAAAAAATATGCAAAAGCATCTGCTTAGCAAACAGCTAAGAATACTAAGACGGTGCCATCTGGTTCTAAAATTTGTAAAAATTCCCAAACTTTGTCTTCCAGATGTTCCAGAGGTTGTGCATTCATGTCATCCAGAGGCTGCGGCCAGTTCATGCTCACCTCTACCTGCAGCCTGGAATGGAGGACGGGTACGCCTCGGCTGACGGATCCTTTTTCACTGTAGATTCTGCAGCTGTTGTACTTTCCATGTGCAGTTCATACAGACCAAAATTGCAACATTTGTTACATTTTCAGTTGAAAAACCTTTTCATCTTCTCGTATGTGTGCTGCACTAGGAAACACTGAAGGAAATGCCATCTTAGTTTAAATTTGTTCATGAAATGTAAACTAAGATGGAGAGATTTTAGTGGTTGTATGATTTGTCTTTCGTCTTAGGTAAAAAAAAAAACCATGAGCCATTTCTCCTTCTAGCACTACACAGGCGTATTTGATTTGGTTGTATTTACCCAGAATGCCCCACAGTATACCCTGCTTCCTGCTTTTGTTCGCTTCAGCAGTTTTGTAGGTGAACTGCACTTTTTTAGTTTGCGGCAGAGTTAATTTGTGCATTTACACCTCCCCAAACAAACTGGAGTTTCTTGTATGAATAAAATCAGACTAAACAGTATCCTGAATGTATCCTTAAAGTGTGAAAAATACTTTACACTCATCAGTTTATGTTTCTGATTTAGTTTCCCGGAGTATTTTTGTATTAATCAGTTTTGTTGTGCGTAACTTTCAGTGCACCCCTCTCTTTTCTTTTGTGTACGTTCAGCTCCGATGACATGGACGGCCCCGTGGAAGACATCGGGAGTCGGTCCTGTGTCACTCGATTCGTCAAGACCCTTCTGTCCATCATGGAGCATGGCGTAAAGCCGCACAGCAAACACCTGACCGAGTACTTCGCCTTTCTCTACGAGTTCGCCAAGATGGGGGAGGAAGAGGTTCGTTTCATATTTATTGTGGCACTCAGCCCACAGATGACTAAACGTTTTCTCTGCCTCGGCACAACGGCGCTGAATCAATCGATGAATATTTTTGTTATCCAACTCTGCTGGGGAGACGATTCATCTGAATTTATTCAACCGGGAAAATACTTAAAGCATGCAGGAGTAGTGAGGAGCTGGGTCAGAAAACATAGGTGTAGAGCCAATTTTTAATTATTATCCTAGGGCTGCAGTGATTATTTTACTAATTAATTATTCTGACGGTAAATTAATTGTGTTAATAAATTGTCACATTCTGCTGATTTTTCATTTTAACTTTTCATATAATATTAGAAATACACTAAATGATGCATGTAAACAATTAAATTCCTTAAAAAAATGTAACATTTTATGGGTTAAAACATCGCATTCCTTTAGCTTACGCTGGATCATTTGTAACAAAGAATCCATCAGCAGCTAAAACCTGTAGCATCAACATGCAAAAAACTTATCAATACAGTGTCGACTGACCTGTTGATTATTTTTTGATTAACCAATTAGATAGCAAAAGGTTCTAGAATGTGCAATTTGTACCGTTTTTGGTAGAATTTAATTGCAGACAAATGTTTTATAAAAACAGTTCAGCGAAACCAAACTTGCATACAAAAATTACATTTTCTTTGCACAGTTTTGGCTTAATTACTGCCCTTAATATGTTGTTTTTCAGCAATTGACCTTTTTTATGAGTCTGTATGCTTCAGTTATCAGTTAATCAATTACTAAATTACGATTATTTCAATTATTGATTCATCACATTTAACTGCATCAGCCCTATGCTATTCTGTAATGGTACAAAAGCTTATTTATAGATCACTTTTGTTTTCCAAAGCGATCAAAATAAGTTTAAAAGAAGCAGGACAGCAGGTGTTTTTCCCGATGAAAGTCTTCCACAGCTGCTGTTGTCAATATTTTTCAGATCTGGAAGTTAAATTTCTGTTTATGTTTTTCCCCGTGTTGAACAGAGTCAGTTCCTGTTGTCACTACAAGCCATTTCCATCATGGTGCACTTTTACATGGGAACCAAAGGTCCAGAAAATGTAAGTTTACACACAGATAACTATTTCTGTTTGCTGTAAAAACTGCACAACCAGCAGGTAATTGTAATGGGATCAAACTGAGCTTTGTTCCTCCTCAGCCTCAGGTTGAGGTGCTGTCAGAGGAAGAGGCAGAGGAGGAGGATGAAGAGGAAGACATCTTGTCTTTAGCAGAGGAGAAATATCGTCCAGCTGCTCTGGAGAAGATGATCGCGCTCATCGCTTTGCTTGTGGAGCAATCTCGGTCTGAGAGGTTCGACGACCTTTTGCAGATACGATGGATCTGAAAAATCTGTTCAAAATAAACAAATCAAAATAAATCACGTCTCTCTCTCTCTCTCCTTTGTCCATCCAGACATCTGACTCTTTCCCAGAGCGACATGGCGGCTCTAACTGGAGGAAAAGGCTTCCCCTTCCTGTTCCAGCACATCAGAGACGGCATCAACATCAGACAGACCTGCAACCTCATCTTCAGCCTCTGTCGCTATAACAACCGCCTGGCTGAACATGTAGGTTTTTGTTGTTTGGGTCACCTGGGTGGTAGCAGTTTTTCTTTTATCAGCAATAGATATTTTTTGAAAATGGAGTAATGGTTGTTTTTCTTCTTAGATCGTGTCGATGCTCTTCACCTCCATTGCCAAGCTCACTCCTGAGGTAGCAACTGTAGATGGGGAAGATCCTCTTGTTTAAAGGGGCAGTATTATGTAAAGTTGACCTTTCTGCTCGTCCCCCACTCAGCTCCTTCAGACTAGCCAGCAGCAATTAGCAAACAGCTGGTGGAGCTGTGCAACCGCTGAGCTCGTTATATATATTTCTCAGTGAAATGGTGATGAAAACATTGTTAAATGGTTAATAGAGGAGCCATGTTGTGATGACTTCCTAAAGTTTCAGAAAGAGACAGAGGCCCCACTTAAAGGCGTTAAATAACAAAATCTAATTTCTTTTAAACAACATGCTATATGACGAGCATTTTTGAACTGAAGGCAACTTAGTTACTTAATTGTGGTGTAAAATGGCACTATATTCCTGGAAAATACATACTATCCCTTTAAAATGACCTAAATATGCTGAAGAAAGAGTTTTGACCATGTCTCCTTGTAAAGGTATAAAATGTTTCCCTCTTTCCCATCAGGCTGCCAATCCTTTCTTCAAGCTGCTAACGATGTTGATGGAGTTCGCAGGCGGACCTCCCGGGATGCCCTCCTTCGCCTCCTACATCCTCCAAAGGATCTGGGAGGTAAGTAGAGCCAATCGATCTGGATGATTGGGAAGATGCTCTTCCAGAGCGGCTCCCCTTTCATTGGCATTTCTATAAACCCTCCGAGGGCTCGTTTTACGATAATACAGCTCCAAGATATGTGTTAACTATACCGCTCAAAAAAATAAAGGGAACACTTAAACAACATAATATAACTCCAAGTAAATCAAACTTCTGTGAAATCAAACTGTCCACTTAGGAAGCAACACTGATTGATTTTTGTGTGATTTTGTTGT
>CAEGAD010009315.1:0-34097 GCA_903067055.1 Poeciliopsis paucimaculata
GCACCACAATACATTAAAGTTCTGCTGTTGTTGTATCAACCTTCCACACCTCTCAGGTCTTCTGGTTCTGGTCTGCTTTGCATCTCCAGAACCAGAACCAAACGAGGAGAAACAGCATTCAGCATCTATGCACCACAAATTTGTAACAAACTTCCAGAAAACTGTAAAACAGCTGAAACACTGACTTCCTTTAAATCTCGTCTAAAAACGCACCTGTTTAGAGTTGGATTTGAAACGTAATCAATTATAAATTTAATGATTATTGACTGAAAGTGCTGCAAATGTATCTAATACTGACTGCGTTGTCTGCATAAAGTAGATTAACTTTATTAACCGAGTTTTTGAAGGGCCCAGTAGGTCAATGTCCATTAGCTGAGTTTTGTAGGTTAAATATTACATTAAACTGAGTTTTGTAGGTTAAACATTAAAAATGTTTTATTTGCATTGTTATGGCACTTCACTTAATGTAGTTTTTGATTCTTGATTCTATGTTGCATGACTTTGAAATGCCCTGCTGCTGAAATGTGCAATACAAATAAAATTTGATTAGATTTTTTGATTTGAGGTTTCATTGGCTGAGCAGTCAGATGTAATTGTAGTTTACTAAGATGAATTTATGAACAGCAAGATTAAACTCAAAGCATCAGACTGTAACTATAGAAACAAAACAGTCCAATTATGAATATTGTTCTTTGAACTTTTACAAAGTAAACTTGTCAACTCCTTAAAACCCTAAATTTAAATATTAAACAATTTAACATTGCTTAACTCTTAAATAATGTCAAATTGTTTAAATTTAACTTAGATGTGTAAACTATGTTGTAACATAGATAACATGTTTATCCATGCCATCTATGCTGCAAACATTAAATCAAATTTAACTGCACTGATAATCTCTTAGTTCGTGTATGCCATACGCCGGTTCTAAATGTGATCAACATCTCATTGTATTTTTAGATCCAATAATTGATGTCTTAATGCGGATTTAACTGAAGGGCAAATAATTAATATTTATTTTATTTGTATTTTTTTAATTTGTTGTTTTTAAGATTCTATAGTTGTGGGTTCAAGAAGTGTTGGCAATGCCTCGCAGTAACATAAATACCCAGTAATATTTTACATTTCCTGTCAACATACAAAATACAAATCCCCCTGTGGACAACCCCAGTGCCTCAACCACCGGGCATAGCAAGTTTTCTGGGGGAATCCTTGTTGCCCACTACCTTATGCTTTATTGTAAGGTTTGACAAATATCAATTTGGTTTGGGGCCGGATGATGTGCTCTGGCTCCCAGTGTGGTGATTTATCATGGCTTCTTACCATGCTGAAGCCATGATAAATCACAATAACTACGGTACAGCACATGTAGTTATTTTACTACATCATCTATTTTATATTAATATGGACACTCTAATGTCAGCAACTCATTGTGATTGCCTGCTTGTATAAATTTGATTGATCTGGCAAAAATGACCAACATAAAATCAGGAAGGACACAAAAACTGAGCAGGACAAAGTAGCAGAGCCTGATGTTGGCAGAGCTCTATCCATTTATGGAGAATATCTCTCCTTTCTGTCAGTCTGTTGTCTACCTTTCCTGCTGAAAATCTAAGAAAAATCTTTGAATTCTGGAATTCTAAAATTTTTCCTTAGATCACATAAATAGGAGCTACTATTAGTGTTAGAAATCTTTCAGAATAAGGGTCTTGGTTAAAATTGACCCACTGATATGTCCCTGGGCCACCTCAGCAGATACAGCAGTAATAAACCTGTAAATACAATGAACATTAAGAGTTAATAAAAGACTGCATGGTTTCACACAACAGCAGCAGCTGTTCATCGCCCCCAGGCTCCAAAATCCATCTGGGATATATGTTTGATCAAAGGAATCTGATGCAGATAAAGTCCAGGGTCCTCATTCATAAAGCATGCGTAGGTACAAAAAATGTGCGGTACCATATTTTGCTTACAAATTAGCATGTGTAAGTGAACTTTGAGTCAAAGTTTGCGTAAATATACACACACCTTTTCCCTGGTGTGAAAATATGCAGCAGCCACGCAAACTTTTTCTGTGAATACCAACCTACAAAGTGTCAAAACTCACCTAAATTCATTGAAATCTGACTCCATTCAGTTATTTAGGCCGATGAGCATCAAACTCGATGTTTTTTTTTCATAATTTTAATATTTTATTGTTTAAACGTAAACAATGAAACTGAACCACATTTGTCCTGAGACAATAACATAACACAAAAAATATATATATATAAGGATGTGAAAACCTCACTCGAATGTAAATAGTACGTTTCCTCAGTTTTTGTTTCATAAAGATGTAACGCATTGGTTTGAACGGAGAAGCGCATGAAATGCATCTCTGGGGTCATTTCATTCTCACTAAAATAGAAAACAGGGTTGGATCAGCAGATTCATTCAAACCTGCTGATTAAAAATAATCCACAGGTTTTATTATTTTTAAGGTGATCAAGATGTGTAGAAGATCACACGTACATAAGTAGCTATGCAAAGGTGAGCCGCATAATTGTGGAATGTTTTGAGAGGGCGCAATTGATCAGAGACCACATTGATCTGCTGGGAAATGTTGATGATGGTTTATTACTGTTTCAATTAATCCAGACTAGGCCTGTCGCGATAAACAATAAATCAATTAATCGTACAATAGATTAAAACTATCGACCTCATTTTAATTATCGGCTGTATCGTTTCTTCCGGCCTATTTTTTCTTTCTGTTGATGACTTTACATGAAAAAGGCTCAACTCCGGTGCTCTCCACTGACCCTCCCTTCCTAATCTCCTTAGTGTAAGTCCCAGCACGCACTACACGATCTTAGAGCTCTCTGACGTTTATCGGCCCTTTTTCAAAGCCTGAGGGACCACAAACTAGACAACAGAAATCCTAGGTATAACGGTTCGATCGGGTTCGATCGTGCCGTGTGGTGTCCAACAATGGGCACAAAATAATGGCTACAAGTCCAGTTAACTTATTTTAAAACCAGGCATTAATCAATGTTGTACTACAATCCACCTGCAATGCATGTGGCTAGCGTCAGTCCTGACTGAATGAAAATTATTATGAGCTAGAGCTACTTATGTCATGTTAACAAAGAACAGCTGAAAAGTTACCGGGTTTTTCAACTGCGGTAGCAATTTCGCTCCAACTCCTCCCCTTGTTGTTTATATATTCTTTGCACGAAATGTTGAATAAACATTAATGTTGTTTCCACATATCATCTCCGTTGCAGCGTGTCAGCAGTTTGGGATTCCGTCCGTAATTTCCCCTCAGAAAGCTCAGAGGAGAATCCGCGCTTTCTTACCTGTCACATTCAACAGGCTGTGTTGATGCTCCCAGTCAGGGAAAGCCCCTGATTTAGATCGGAGCGGCAACGACGATGTACTGTAACACACCACACGCTTGATGATTGGTTACGAAATCACAAGCGACAATCTTAGAACATCCAACGTCCGCGACAGGGCGGACCAGCAGCTGCGCTCTATTTCCCACAAATTAGGATTTATAAAGATGTGCAGCCACGTGTGTGTGCACAGCTTTATACATCCGGATTTTTTTGTGCACTACACTTTTTGAAATTTGTGAAAACTGTGCACTCTTTTATGCCTGTGTTCTTTTATGGAAAACAGGCATCTTGAATTCAGGAATTCAAGATGCCTGAATTCAGACATCTTGAATTCAGGCATTCAAGATGTCTGAATGCAAGATGTCTGCATTCAGACATCTTGCGTGATGTCTGAATGCAATCAGACATCACGCAAGATAATCTAGACATAGTTCATCCTTGGATTTATCCATGAGAGTCTCCTGCAAGTAGAACCACAGCCATTTAATTATGTAATCTCAGGAATATGAAGTGATAGCACACAGGGTCTGTGAGCTCCATGGATTACATTGTACAATGTTAACTAACTCTGGATTATGCAACCTGTGTTGCCCCAGTATGTTGGCTCATCTAGGGAACCACTAGCATCCCGTGGGCCCTTCTCCTCTTCACAGAGCCACACAGGAAGAGGGAGTCAGGTGGAAAGAAAATCTACTTCCCATGTCTTTTACACAGCCTCTCAGTAAAAAGAGAGTTCAGTTCACTTTTTATTCATATCCCAAAGGGAAATTGGTTTGTAGCGAGCATCAGAAATGCAAAAAACAGAAAACCATAGACATCAAATAAAAACTATGCATATTAGGAGAAATAACTAATGGCATAACCAAAACAAAACACTGTTTCATGGATTAATATATAAGAGATGGAGTACTTCATCAGCCACATGTTGGCTGATGTTGAAGTACGTAACATTTATGTTACCTACGTGATCTAGTACGTATCTTACGTATCGTAAACACAGCTAATCATCAAACTTGGCATTCAGCAAAGGATTTGCGTCATATGAGGGAAAACCAGAAAATATTAGCATTAGACTCAACACTGGACCACATCCCAAATGTGGCCTTCTCTGAGCTTTTATTGTCTTGCCGGGTGAGGCAACTCAAATCATACAGCTGCTGTTTTGGACACTTATCTTGTAAATATAAAAATAAAACTTCTGGGTAATGCTGACATATAAAATGTGGAGTTTCCTCTTTTCCAAGTCAGCATGAAAAGAAATGGGAAACTGCAAGTAAACAAGCTTAAATGTAGAAGTTTTTTTGTTGTTTGTTTTTTTAACTGTTGAACAAACTTTATGAAAAACAGTCAATATCTTTTGACCCGAACCCCGAACCCCAGCAAGAAGATCTTAGAGATGGCACCAAATTGGTATTTAAAAAGCTTACACTCATAACTATGATTGGGCAGTGAATGACAATTATGTTCCCAGCAAGAATTTAAGGCAAACAATGATACGATAAGTAATGTCTGCCCATTTAATATATAAAATAGCAGGTGGATTTAATGGTGTCACAATGTCAATATAAAAAAATTAAGCAAACTGAACAATGGATTTGGTGAATCATTCAAAAGCACACAGTACTGATTCCAGCTTGATAATGTTATTTGTAAAAAACTAACCAAATTTGAATTCTGGTTAAAAAACAAAGCCAGATAAAACACTCGTAGATAAAAGCAGGTGAAACGGTGCATTCAAAAGAACATTAAAAGATACTTAGAGAGTTTCTAGAATCCAGGTGTAGAAACACTCCTTGAAATGTGAAAATGATACAAATCCTACTGAACCTTACCCATTCTAAATATAATTACAAACCCAGTCAATACACTTGAAAAGACTTGTAAGCATTTTGGTAAATTCTTAAAAAACATATTTGGTGTATTTAGAACACCGACTTAATATTCTGTAATAGTGCTGACAAAGCTTGTTTTGCCAATTTAATAAACTTCTTACTAATATTAAATTTAGTAAGAAGTTAAAGAGTCAGAATATGGCCAATGCAGACCACAGTGACAGGCAAAAAAGTAACTGAAAAGATTCAGCAAGGAGCACTTTTACTTCTTAGAGTTCATAAAAGCATTAAATGTGAAAGGGGCCTCATTAATATGCATAATACATCAAACTGCTAAAACATGAATGAATGACTTAAATATTAATTTCTGTGGTAAGAAGGAAAAGTAACACTAGACCAGTTTAGAGATGAGGATTTCAGACAGTCTATTTACGACAAAAAACAAACAAAAAAAAATAAAAATGGTCAACACAATATCACAGAGTCAATAGACTTGCTTACATGTCTAGTTTCCTCTTCTAACAATAATAGAGGTGGTGACAGTGGCCGCAATCAGCAGGGCAAATTCGCCTTGCCTTCTGGTGGTTGATATTCTTGCCCCAGGACAGCCGTGGCTACTATCCAGTGGCTTGCCACCTTCAGCGTGAGTGAGTGAATAGGTGAATGGGTGAATGTGAAGCTCTTTGGGGTCCTCTGGACTTGAGAAGGCGTTATACAAGTACAAGCCATTTTACCATATAAAGTGAAATGTATAAAAACACTGCCCTTTAACTCAATTACTTTTTAAACTGACCTTCCTCTGTGTATCGTCTATACTAGAAAATTAGCATGGGGCATTAGTATGGAATGTGTTTCTACAGGTAGCAAGAAGTCAATATTTAAAACGATGCATAAGAATTTTTGAAAGAACTGAAGAAATTCCCTTTGTAGTTAAAAAAAAAAAAAAAACTGACCAAAGATGAGAAAATGAGTGGCTGACCTGTGCGTTCTATGTATTCAACACATTTCTCAATGAAGAGTGGGATGGGACGCTCTGAAGTCACAAGATTCTGCAGTCGAACGCCAAAGTAGTTGCTGTCCCAAGTTCTCCGAGTGGGTGGGTAAAGTGGCTTCGGGGGCTTGGTCGATTTGGGCTACAAGTAAAAGGGAGATGAGAATTTAAGAAGTTTCTGGAAGGTAAATAGGAATCAAGAAATACTAAACAATAAAGCAAGCAGAAACAACAGGTCAATAAGGAACATGAAGACGAGAATGAGCGACAGAATAAATACATTTAGAAGGAAGAAGGTCATATTAAAGGAGGTTGAAAAAAATAAACCGTTTAACAGATGCAGAGATAATGTTGAAAGTTTGATAGCAGAAGCAGAAGAATCTTAAAACGATCAGGTAGCAACATGACAGCACAAAGAAGTGTTATTATTAAAGCTACATAAATTCTGAACATATTGAGAGAGTATTTGTGCAAGATATTGTGTACAATAGTATATGTTGTTTAGCAGTATTAACATATATAAGATAGGAGGAGCGATGAAGTAAGACAGGAGATCTCAGGAGAATTCATGTTAATGTGACAAAAACTGAGAGGAGTTCAGTCAGGAGAGTCACAAGATGCTGAGCTGGAAAAAAGAATGCACACTAGAATTTTTCAGATTAGCACAATTTGAAAGCATACTTAATTTTTCAGAAAATCTTCCATTTTTGCTTTGCATTACTTTCATAAATAATTGCACAGTGCTGCCAGGTTTTGTACATTTGGGATTTCATTTGAATCATTTTCAGATGAGAACTGAACAAGACTAAATTTCTTTTTATCATACTGGTAATTTAGATTTCTCCATACTCTTCTGTAATTGGCCAGGACAGTCAATAAACACTGTCCACTAGAGTTGTTCTTCATTCTCATCTGTTGATCCAATAGCATCATAGTTCTAACAATGCTCAGCATTCATGGCTGTCATGTGGCACCAGAAGACATTTTTCTACTGATTTGCACCCTGACTTAGCCCATATATCTTCATCGTGGACAGTGTTGTAACGCGTTAGTTATTCAGCACTTTGTGTGCCAGTGCTGAATAATAGAAAAGACTCATCTAAAGCATTGTTATTTCAAATCCAGTAATCAGACACTGTCAAAGTGTTACTTTTCGAAATCACTTTGCGTTACTATCATCTTTTGTTATTTAATTGTATTCCCTCTACGCGTCTTGTCGAGTGACCGACATCTCTATGCAACAATATAACTTTTAGAGTGATTTTGCATTAAAAGTGTCATTATTTACCAAACAACACTTCATGACAACATTCATAGACATTCATAAAGACTCCTTCATGCTTGTAACATGTGTTATGTCATGTTTATGACAGTGTTATGTCAGTCTTATGCACACCCTGTCAAAATGTTACCGAACATTCAAACTCCATGCAGAAAAACCCCGGGCTGGGATTCGAACCCAGGAGTGCAGTGGCACACTACTACCAACTGCGCCACAGTGCAGCCCTAATTGTCATTTAGTCTGACCATTTTATATTGATATCTGTAGACATTTCTCAGACTTTACTTGTTTTGCCAATGTGAAACTGAATCTGTGTTTTTTCCGGTTTGTTTTTTTCCCCATTTCTGCTAGAAAAATTTCCCTACAGAAACGATAATAAAGTGATATCAATACTTAAAAAATGCTGGGTGAATAAATAGACTTTGTGCACATTATATTGATGAACGGCTGTAATATAGGTTAAAGTTTTGGTAACAGAGTTGGAAGAGACAATGCTATCCAGATAAGAGAGTCTTTGTCTTGGGGTCAGTCAGCTGATGAGATGAAGATGAAGTATTGCTGGAAAGGGTGAAGGACACAGCAGGAAAGGCAAAGTCCCTGGCAGAAACTGGAGAGAAAAACCCAGGACACTGACTGAAGTAAAGAGGGGAAGGTAAAGCTGTGAACGCAGCAGGAGAATGTAGCTGTTACGTGTGAAATGGTCTGGTCAAGGGGCTGGTCAGAACTATAGGCCCAGTGCTTTCAGGCCACGATAAAGCGCAAGCCTTTGGACCGGTCCAGAGGCACAAGCATTTGCTGTGACTGACAGATGCTGAAGCCCAAGTCCTGCAACCTCGCTCTTTACCAATACACAACCTTTTGAGTTTTGACCCTCGTTCAGGTTGAGCTTGTGTGCAAGTGACATCTCCTTGTAGCCCAGCACAGATATTATCAGAGGACAGAGAGCCTTTCGGGGAGCAGGGTTGCTGAGTCTGCACTAGCTCTGAAGCAGAGCTGGGAAGGTGGCTGGTACATGACCACGGCCTGCAGTGAATCGCATTCTGCATGTAGGACCATTTAAACTAGCTGCTGGCTCACTTGGCCCTGGAGCAGCACCTGATTTAGTGTAGTTACTGCTTTTGGTTTTGACATGCCCAAATTTTTGATCTAGGGGGCTGAGAAGTTTCCCAGGCTTCAGTCTGGGGAACTGCTCCCCAGGAAAGTACATTTGGTTCCAAGTCCAGAGGAAACTACATGTACTCTTCTCCCCAGGAAGAGTCCTGTGGCTTCTATGCGGTGCAACATGTAAGAGGCCAAGGCCAGGACGACCCTTACCAAGTCAGCGATGGAGTCGTTACACCTCCACATTGTTGTGCTTGCAGCTCTGAGATTTCCTTCAGATGTTTCTCCCCAAGTCTCTGCAGTTCCCTTTTTATATCTGATTCCTCCATGTCAGAATCATCTTCTGAGCTCACCAGAGAGAAAAGTCTGATGGTGGTGGAGGTAACCAAAGCTTCAGGTGGAACCGGGTCCCCATTATATCCACCGGGGTATGCAGGGGAGGCAGCGCTGGTCCTGCACCTCTTCTTCACATCTATTTTGTTGGTCACTTCAGGAGGAACAGAGATGATCTTAAATCAACCTCTAGTTCCAGAGCACGTCACAGAGTGAGGAACGCGTCTTCTTGACAAAGAGGCACAAAAAGCAGAGTCACCCAAAGTGCTCAGGCTGTCCATTCTCTAACAAATTTGAGGGAACTGTTCTCCTGCCCAGTAGTATCGATCCACCATTGGCCCCAGGGTGCCGTTTACTGACCCTCCAGTGGCGCTGTCCAGGTCCAGAGAAAACTAGATGTACTCTCTTGCAGATCCCGGTGTTTCTATCGCACTTAGTTTCATCAGTTTGATGGACACATGGGAGCATATTCTTGATAGAGCAGGTACCTCAGTTTTTCATCCAGAGTCTTAATGGTGCTGGACGTATCTTTTAACAAGTTTACTGGGGTGTAGGCCATCAACAAGTTGTGGAAGCCCAAGTTTGCATACCTTGTGACTCACAGTAGCTATTAAATAAAAATACTACATTTTACAAAGTTAGTAATAACAGTTGATACCACGACTTATGCAATGAGACATGCACTGACGGTTTGTTTCAATACCTTTGAGTACTCTCATAACCCATAATCCAGGTGTATTATGCTCTTAGAATAAATATGTTGAGATTTTGAGTAAAGTTGCTTCTGGACATCTAATTGACATTCCCTCGGGAACTTTTCCTTAATCAATCTAGCTCATAAAGGTGACTGACTTTATGTTTGTTGGGAGTAGTTTTGTTCCCCCTAAGAATTTTTGTATTATTACTTTGATACAATAAGAACTGACCTGCCTGTTTAAAGTTGTGTTCATTTGTTATAAAATAAATAAAAACTTAGATGAAAAAAAAAAGATTGTGTGCCAGTGCTGAATAATAGAAAAGACTCACCTTTTTCTGGTCCTTCAGTGTCTTTGATGCCTTCTTCTTCTTCATCTTCTTATCATCTTCAGGGTCAGAGGTGATTGCGGGATTATCTATACCAATCTTCCATGGGTCAGCTGGGGAGAGAAGAGGGTCCTCCTCACTGCCTCTATGGGCTCTTCCTTTTTTCTTTTTCTGTGTGGCAGGGCAAAACTCTTCACCATCACTATCAGAATGAAATCGTCTTTGATAGGCCTTTGTTTTGCTGAAGAGGATCTTAGAACGATGCTTGTACTTAGATGGTCGCCTCATGGCTTGAGACTTTCGATCAAATCCGTTCTCTTCATCTCCTCCTGAATGGAGGAATGGAGGTGTAATTTTCACCAGACGGCTGTGCGCGTCTTCAGGTACAACATAGATGTCGTCGCTGTGGAAACCTCTGGACCTAACCAGGGTGTCAACAGGCTCTGCATAGTTATCTGAAGCTTCCACATCTTCAGTGTGTGTGACTGGGCCACGAGGAATCCTGCGATTGCTTCGCATGCCTGCTTCAATGGTTTTAAGCAGGTTTGGGTCGAGCTTCTTCACATTAGGCTTAGGGAGCACAGGTTTAGGTCGGACTGGTGGTGGCACTTTGTGGTTGCGTTCGTGGTCTCCGACAGGTGTGCTGTGAACGGGGTACTCATTTCCCTCTAGGTCAATCCTGTACTTTGCACGCTCACTGGGTGTAGGCAGAAGTTGGACATCATCACCAATTGGACTGTAAGGTGGGGGGGCCTCATTATCATCATCAGATTCAGGATAATAGGTGGTGTAAGCTGGCAAATGACTATGAGGTGATGTAGGAAAAACATCTTCACTGGTGGTGCAGTCGCGAGTGGAGCTGTCAAGCAAGAAGGCCTTCTCAATGTTTGGCTTTTTTTCTAGCACTTCGTTGAAGAAGGGTGTAAAAACCTCTGTCTGCCGGTGATATTGTGACAGGGAATAGAGTGCTGTGAACTTAGCAGCAATCTCTGTAGCAATGTGCTCCCCTTCAGTCATCAGCTCCTTTATGGCATCACTCTCGAAGAAGTCTGCCTGACTGTCTGTTATCGCCACCATCTGGACGGGGATCACATCTTGGACTTCGGCCAAGAATGCCCGTAGGGTTGCCATTGATGCCTTGCGCTTGGCAGAGTAGACCAGAATATAGCCATGCACAAGTTCATCCTTCCGGACACCAATAGCAGAGTGGTAAGAGAGTATAGTGACTTGGATCCTTTTCCGGTTGTCCCCAATAATCTTATCGAGTATGAGTGTATTGCTCTGGCCTTGCTGTCCTGCACTACAGGAATGTGAATCTAAGAAAGGTGAGAGGATGAGGTCAACACTAAAAGGGTCCCAACACATAGCACACATGACTATTCTAAGATCTGTCTCGGCCATGTCTTTAATACATGGTAGGGGTGCTAAGACATCCAAGTTATGCTTAAGGCCTTCCAGCACTGCCCGGAGCCCCTGCTTAATTTGGAATTCTGTGAATTTCCGTGGAAAAGTTCCCGAAGGAATGTCAACAAAGGTACACTGCAACTTGTTTGCAAGCTGCTGGCCTTGGTGCCTTAGAATAGGTATGTTTTTGCAAACACTGTCTCTCTGACTTGAAAGAATGAGAATAAAAGGGAGTGGCTGAGCAAACTGATCTCGTCTATTCTGTGCTATCTCTGCTCTGATCCTACCTATGCAATCACCAATACAGTTAAGAGATTCAATAGAGTTAAACACACAAAAGCAGCCATGAGGCTTGAAAGTGGCAACCCATGTGTGACTGAACAGCAGAGTGGAATTAACATCCACAGGAAGAAGCTCTAATTCATAAATTTTACCATCAAGCGTGTACTCATCATCTGTGGATTGAGCTCGGATCTCATTTGCTAGTTCCTGTGAGAGACCATCTTTTCCAAGAAGGCAGAGGTTGATCTTATCAATGTTGGCACTGCTGTAGTAGAGATTTGAGCGTCCGTGGTCAAGCTGTACCAGCCTGTTGGCCAAAACCTGCTCTACTTTCAGATCTACACAGTTCTGTCCACTTAAGCACGTCTCTTTAGTGGGATGATAGACAAACCCAATGTGTTTAAGGAGTAGTGACTCTCTATCTGGGGCAAGTTTCTGCAGTGCTCTGTACCGAGGCTCCTCATTTAGTACACTGTGAATTTCTGTCATCTTGTCACAACTGGGAGTTGCATTAAGATCCAAGTCATAAAACAGCTCAGCGTGCTCAAATAGCATTTCCTGAAAATCCTCTTTGGCTTTTTCAACTATTTCCTGCTGGTGCCTACAGTAAACATCCTTTCTGTCAGATTCAGTGATGTACTTGTAGGCCTCATCTTCCATGACAAAGCACATGACCTCCTCCCAGGGTTGTCCTGGACTGATAAAATGAACTCTTTCTAGAGTCTTCTTGAACCTGTCTTTCATCTCCACCCTTCTTTTTTCAGATAGCAAGTGCTGGACATGGGAATAGTAAATTCTCTCCCCATCAGGGGTATTAAGGAGGTCGAAGGGTATTCTGCGATCACTATTATCAATGTGATCTGACTCATCCCACGGTGTATGATCCAGTACCACAAACCAACACTGGAAATCTTGCCGGTTTCGGATTATAGTCTGTGCCTCAGGCCATGACAGGTGTTCGACTTCCTCCAGACTACAGAAAATATTGTTAAGGGTTTTTGGAAGTGTTACTAAGTACTCTTCCCGCCGGCGTTTGATGTGCTCCTGTTTCAGTTGTGCAATGTACTTTGTGAACATGGAGCGAGCTTTTCGAGATCCCTCTAGGGTGATAAACTCATCATAGTCTGGCTGACCTTTCAAGTTATTTATGACCGTTTTCCAAGTAATATGGTAGTCCCTCACTGTTTGCACCATGAGCTTCTCAAATTTTTCTGTTACAGAGGCAGCAAGCTGTCGATGGACTTTGTAGGCATCCTGGTATGGTATAGTTTTAGGCTTTCCTCTTGTTTTATCAATCTGCTGGATAAGGGTATTGAAGCAGTGCTCTACATTGACATTGAAACGTGCTGATGTCTCAATTAACATCAAATTCTTTTTGCTGGCCACAAAGGTCTGCAAATCCCTCAAATGCTGGTCCATAAACTCATCACACTTTGAGGCAGCAACAACAATAGGTTTCTTTGACTTAATGATTTGTGAGTAGAGGCTGTTAATGAATTTCATTTGGTCATCAAATTTCCTATTACAACCCTTACTAACATCAACACAAAGCACGAAGCCATCAATGTTCAGTTTCCCATCAGGCATCTGCCTCTGGTCAAAGTCCTGCTCCAAGCCTAGCTGGTCAGTGCAGATGTACATAAGCTTCTCTGCTGACTGGAGTTTAGTTGCTGCAGCTCGTTTGGTATATGGCTGTAGATTTGTACTTCGATGTGGAAGAAATGTTTGGTCATCAATGAACTCAGTTTGTTCAATGACTTGGATTTTACAGTCCAAACCCTCCTCCCCCCGAATGTTCACCTCCCCCCAATATAGAAAGTGGTCATTGTTGACAACACGTCCGCCAAAGTCTATTGTACTGAGCACTGAGGTGTGCTCAGAGTAGTAATTGTCTGCATCTGGGCGCACATATCGATTGCACAGGCAGGACTTGCCCACTCCACAGTTGCCCTTTTCTTTTTCAGTCCCAGAGAGGCCAACCACACTAATGGAAAATGTCAGGGAACGTGCATCCTTATTCTTGGCCATTATATACGCCCACTCATTGCTAACTTGGTTGCTATTAGAAAAAATAGATCAAGATTTCATTCCAGTTCAGTTGCTCAATGGGTCAGGGACCGGGACGTTTTCATTTTCCCTGGGATTTACTCAATTTTTTCCTCAAATTACTTCCACTTCTTGCAGATTTTTCCGTAAGCCGGGTAAAAGCAGCCAATGCCTTCTTTTACCACCTTCCTGAAAGATATGAAATTTGAAAACAATCAGTTAAAAACAGGCAAAAATATATAAAACATACCAACAAATAAAACACGTAGACATTTTTTTTCCCACACTTGGATCTGATTACATCTGTTGGAAATATGAACGCTTGAACTTAAACATTAAAAACGTTGTCAAACATCTTTACTTGGATCAAAAAGTCTAAATTCTAAATTTTAAAGGAAAATCTTAGCTTTTTAATACAAAATTAATTTGTAAAAAGACCTGCGAATGAGTGGCAACAGCAATCATTCCAAGGACACTGAATACCAGTGTCAGATCTTCTTTAAAGAGAACAGTGCTTTCGACTAATTTGAGCTGAGACAAGATAAAAATGGAATGCAGTCTGGCCTTTTGACTGCCACTGACCTAGAAATGATTGGCTTTGCAGTGAGAATGAAAGATACAATATCAAATAACCAGTAAATGTTACAAGTAGCCTTGGCATATACTTGTGAGAACAATCTGTGTCTTCTTCATTGTCACTCAATATTGGAACCTAAATGCCTGATCAGTAGAATGGAGGACTATCACAGTCTACTCATTGAGACAACCAACAAATTCTGATACTACTAACAACTAAACAGATTATCTTACAGAATGGTGGCAATCTACCTAAAAGTCTCCCTGCACGAGCTGGTATATTAATAACCCTAATGGTGATTCAAGACAGTGGCTTAATGGGGTTGGGGGCAATGCCACACCTAAAATCGTATACATAGTTCCCACAAGTCTGAACCAGAAGTGATCCGTGCCAAGTGATGCGTGGACACGTCGCGTTGCACTCGACGCTTCAAACGCTCAAAACACTTCAAACGGTTCAAATTTTGCCATGCTAGATGCTTGAAATACGCTGCAACAGCCCTCAAAGCACCTCAACACAAAATTTGAATAGAAACCACCTGACACTCAAAATGCTTTTGGTGTGAATGCACCATTAGTAACATACATGCAGGCTACATGTAGGCTACATGTCCATCTTTGCTTGCAGATAACAGGTACATTAGCTAAACTAATTTTGCTAGTTCAGCAGTAACTACTACAGTAAATACCACTAATATTTATATTAGTACTTCACAGAGGTAGGTAGAATACTCAAAAATTGTGATCGTAGGCAGAAGTAAGAGCGCTGCCCACCACAAATAATGTATCTGGTTTGACTATAAAGCTTTACCTTAAGAGTAATGCTAAGTGCCTCAGTGGGAATATCTGTACAAATAAATGTCAAATGAATGTAAAGGTTGAGACTTGTGCCAAATCTGTAAGGAATAGCAGCCATTTAGAGGCTTTCTACGTGAAGTGAAGGCTTGTGCAGTTAAGTTCAAATAAGTGAACTTAAACTGAGTGCTCATTTTGCATTAAAAGGATCATGAACACGTTGGCCTAAATGTGTTGCAATTTTCCCATTACCTAAAAAGTTGCTGTTTGATATGCCAAAACTCAAAATTACTTTAAAAAATGTTTGATATATTTTTCACCCATGGAGGTCGCCACCTTTTCACTAATGATTGATGACATGTTCTGGTCCATCTCGTACCGGAGTCTACAAAGTAAACACAGAAAGGCTAACTTTTCCCGAGTAGTTCTTTATTATATTGTCTTTGATTGTTGTAATTTTAGACAATGTCACACTATTGGCTGTAATAATAAATAAAAAATAAAAAATAAAATCTAAATTTAGGCGAATATGAATAATTTCCCACATGAAAGAAAGGAGAGCGCAATGCGAGAGCCGGAGTGGAAAACAACGAAGGACCTAATCTGGACCCTGAACATTTCTCCACAACACTTTGAGCCATTTATGCCACCGGAACTAACGAAGGCTCTAACAGGTGATTGTTGCCTTAAAGGGCTAAAAAAAAATGCCGTGCTGCCGCTGAAACAGACAGAGCTGGATGCTCTTTGAGATGCTAACAGGAGCTATACTCCCTGCTGTACTGACATCACCGATCCGACCGGACCCATGGAGGTCCACTGTCGGTGGTAAAGTCCGTTGTTGCTTCGGACCACACCAGACTCTATACAGCAGAGCTGATGCTGTACCAGAAACAGTACTACAGACACTGGGAGAAATGTGAAAATAAACAGCACTCATGGAGTTTTTACTACTGGAAATGCTAATGGAGCTAGAACACCAGTACTGAATGTGAAACCAGTACAACACCGTAAGAAGTGTTGATTCGGCAATAACCGGACACAAAGCTATAGAAGTTCTTAACAGATCACACAGTCCGACCAGAGGTAAATGTCATTCATTGTTTCATTTATGAAGCTGAAAATAGCAGCATCAGCAAAATACCAGCGGCTCCTACAGCCAACTTCCTCTGTTTGAGCCTCCTCCTCATCACCTTTTGTTATTTCTACGTTCTGATCTATTTCAACACGCTCCAGTTCAAATTAAAAAGGCCTAATAACGTTACTCATCACTGTTTGGCAGGAGGAGCCAGGCAGTTGGACCATAACACGTTATTTACCCAGAATGCATTGCAGCGTGAATAACATGACGACATTTCTGTCAAAATATTTTCTTAAAATTTATAAAAACTAAATAACCTACAATATTATTACTAAATAAGGTCTGTTGTTATAACTAACTGTGGATCCCTTTAATGGTTTCCCAAGCTTTCAATTTGGGAAATGGGTAAAGGGCGATTCCACCAAAGTTTTCAATACTTTCAGCATCTTTTTTACTACAGTTACACTACATCTAGATTCTGCAAGCCTGAGCTAGATTATTCTGCTCTAACAGCAGTATATTTAAAACGAAGTTTGTGATTTGTGAAACCTTTATTTGATTTGTGAATCTTCAATAAAGCACGATTTCAGCCTGTTTTTTCATCTAGATCACACTAGAATTGCTCCACCTCCGAAACTACAACACCTGGACTCTTCAAACCTGGACTAGATTATTCTCAATTAATAACACAATATTCAAAACCAAGTGTGAAATTTCTGAGACTTTGATGTGATTTGTGAAACGTCAATAAAGGTTGATTTCACAATATTTTGGAGGGGGATCTGGGCCACACTAGAATTGCTCCAACTCCAACTCTTCAAACTTGGACTACATTACTCTGTTCTAATAGCAGAAAGTTTGTGATTTGTGAAACTTCAATCAAAGGTGATATCAGCTAATTTTTCACATCATTCAGCAGCTTTCATCATCCACTCTAATTAAAAACTACAACACCTAGACTCTTCAAACCTGGACTAGATTATTCTCAGCTAATAGCACAATATTTAAAACCAAGTGTGGAACTTGCATGAAGGGTGAGCCTGAAAGAATTTATTATTTCTTAGGGGGCTTTGACAGAGAATAACTGAGAAACACTGGATTAGGTTATCACTTTTAAAGCTGCCGTCAGAGTGGGCTAAATGGTGTTAAGTGCTAGAACATATGAGAACAGAACAAGGACGGTAACTTTTTTCAGCTCCTTTATCTGAAATTTTACTGCATAAGAAAAATGAAAACATTTCCTCCACCACACAAGAGTGACTCATCAATTTGGGTCTATACTTCCATCCATTTGGAGGTAACACATCTGTAACTTTTTTACGACTTTTAAAACTCAGCACAAACTCACCAATAACTTTCACATTATACAAAACAACCCATGCAACAATGTAATAATACTAAAATTAAAACTCTTCTTAACAAAACAACCTGGCCTAATCCATGCAGATTGTGCTTTACTCCTGTGCCATCGCAGCACCTTGAGAATACATATTTTACACATCAAAATATCAGCAATTTTCTCAGCTTTAATGTCAGCCATATTTTATGGAAATCGGGTAAATAATAAGGGCACTATGACCATTTTTGTTACAGATTCCTGCTCAGTCTGGATTTGTGGACATGACTCAATGTTGCAAGCAGTCATATCAATGGAGAAATGCTGATGAACTACTGCTAAAATTTAATATTACTCCATTTTTGTTTACATTTTGTGAGGAAGGAAGTTGTGCTGGTCTTTTTCAGAAGTTTTATGTAGATTCCTTCAGTAGTTCTTGGTGCAGGCCACCACAGGTGAGGAGGGGAACAGTTTCTTCAATTAGTGTGGATAGTTTGACACTATGTATTGTGAATAGGAACCACAGCAGCTCAAAATGTAACAAATGTTATAATTTTGGTCCCCTATTAAACCAGGTCTACTGGACTATCATCTGAGAAAACACCCTAAAATAGCGTTTCTCAACAGGGGCGCTCACTGGCAAAAAAATTTACAAAAGGGAGGCGCAGCGATTCCTTTGGGGGCATTTAATCGAAGATAAACTTTGCCCTTTAAAATGCACAACAATACCAGTTTAGACTTTGAACTGCTTGCTAAAATGTAGTGTGTAGCATTAAATTATTCTTGGCTGCAACTGTATGGATGGCAGCTCTTCTCTTCAGTGTTTTTGTTAGCTTCTTCGCACAGCTCCTGCTACTGGTAACTTCACTGCAGTTCAGCGTTACACCGGCTAACGTCCTTGTTGCTGTGATTCACTTTTCAGGTCATAGGTGTCTGGGTTTCTAATATTTTATGTCCTATTGAGGATTTTTATACATATGTTTTGTCAGTGATGTTGTGGTGTCAAAGCAGCAGCAATAATAACTTTTAAATTAAAACAGTAAAAGTGTTTTCATGTTCGTCTGGATGTTGCATCTTCCATAAAAGGGCAACGGAATATTGCTCTTACAAACAATTTCTTTTGTCTGAAATATTACTAAATACCAGAGGTGTGCCAATCGATCATCCACCTATCATAATCGGGCAATTTCCGCGAAAAAGTGTATGATCAGTGATCGCCGATCACTGTCGCTTGTTGCCAATCATCAAAATGATCACGTTTATCTCACTTTGCCGCCTGCGCGTGCAGTTTCTCATCTTTCCTTGGGACTGCGCAAGTGCGTAGAAACAAATCCTGTCGTGTGGAACTTTAACACTCGGAGAGTGAATGGGGAAGTTTGCATGTTGCAATGGAAAATTACCTCGGGGGTAAAGCATGTCAAAATGCATCAACACAACGAATCTAATATGACATTTAAAAAAACAAGCACTTGACGGAGTTTGGCTACATAGAGGCTCAATGCAAAAATGACATCCAGAGCGGCCAGATAGCAGGGAAAGCAGCGCACAACTACGAACACTCACCCAGATTTGCATGTTGGTCAGAAAGCTAAACAAATAACCAGAAATATAATTCAAGTCTTTGAGTTGGCAGTAAAAGACGCTGGATCTGCTCTTGCTGTTGAATCGCCGCTAGACACTACAGGTAGTAATATTTCACATAGGGAGCGCCGTTTCTGCTTCACCCAGAACGTCTTCTTAAATCGCAGCATTTAAACAATAACAAAAATTTCACATTTTCAAACTTTCGCTATGTCCAAACATGAGATATAATTTTTATATAATATAATTTCAAGTGATGGATTCTGATCAGAACCTTCAGAGCCACATAAGACACTTTTCCACTAGACAGCCTCTAACCGCGACAGTCGCAATCCACCTCGGTGCGGTTCAGGTAGCTGTTCCCTTTGTATGGTCTGTTCCTTACTGTTGTGCGCTGGTCGTGAGCGGCAACAGTTGTATTCAGTTCTCCGCTGATGTCTGCAGCAACACTCAGCAAAGGAGAACCTCAAGGTTTTAGTTCCAGACTCAAACAAACCCTGATATTTAATTTTGTCTAATAGAAATTTATTACTGGCCCAAACAATAAAGGCTAAGATCAGTTGATTATTTTGCAACACGTTAATATAATTACATTCCAACACTTTATTTTTTAAAAGTGCAAAGTCCTGGATTTAAGTAATGCAGTCAAAAGATGTAAAAAAAAAAATTTTAATCCAAAGGAAAAATAAAATTCATATCACAAGCTGATAATGTGTACTTTGGGTGTTTCACATTGTCAGCACAAAAGTGCAGCCTGTCAGAAAGCTGACCAGCTGCTCCATTTCTCTCTTCTTTATTACTGTACCGAGCTGCTATCAGAGCTGCTAAACCAAGATCATTCTGCTGCAAAACTTATCGCATGTGTTCCTGTTGCTGATTGTGATTAAACTCATAACTTTTTCTCCGTACTGAGCAGACAGCTAAACTTTAAAGTTGTTTTGAAGTTTTCAGTGACGCAAATCACAAACCAATCAGCAAAAGAAGTCAGCTGTCAAATCGTTTTGTTGCCGTACCTAGACTAAGAAATACTAACCCTTGAAGCAGGTACTGAAATCTAAGAACAGCTGGGCTGAGGCACGTTGGATTTGCTAATAGAAAACGGATCTAGCCGAGGTGGACCATGACCGTACCAGTTAGAGGTGGGCTAGTGGAAAACTAGAATTCTGCTGCTCATGTTCTCACTAAAACCAGAAAGATAGAGCACAGGACCCCAGTTCTAAAGTCCACCATGTTTTTGTTAGGGGTGCACCGATTGCAGTTTTCTAGCCGATCACCAATCTTTTAAAAAGCTTAACCTGCTGATTCCCATTTTGTCCGATACCAATTATTTTTGTCTGAAATGTTGCTCAATATAGCAAGAAAGTTGTTGAGTTGGCAGCAGTTGGGCCACTATTGTTAATTGTAAATGTGCAGACATAACTTGGTTTGCTGGCCTGTCGGTCAAACCTGTCTCACAGGAGAGCAGAAGTTACACATTTGCCAAGCTAGATAAGATCAGCTTCATATATAAAAATTAGCTGATCACCAATCTCCCAAAATTAAGCAAATCAGCACCGATAAATCGGCACACCCCTAGCTTTTACTCAAATGGTGGACAGTCCCACCACCAACCTTATCAAGATTTCTGAGGGAAACCTTGCATAAGTTTCACTTATTGGATTTAACTGGGTCAACATTACATAATCACCAACTGTTATACATTGCCACTTGGTTTGAAAGTAAGCACCCAAATACCTACAAGGCCAATAGTCCTGCATGTTTTAGATGTGCCTCTGTTTCAACACACCTGATTCAAGTGATTACTACCTCCTTAACATACCTCTTATTCATGCAGGATCCTGTTAATCACCCATTTATTTAAGACAGGCATTCAGCAACAGGGAAACCCTTAAAATAGGACAGGGGCCCCTAAGGACCTCTACTTTAAACTAGGGCTAAAACAATTCCTCGAATGATTCGAGTACCTCAATTATTAAAATTCCTTGAGGAAAATTTATCTGCCTCGAAGCTTTGTTAAATTATGTTTTATTCTGTAGTGTACCGTGTTCTGGCCGGATCATTAGTTGTGGTGGGCAGTGCTCTTACTTCCGCTTATGAGCTGTTGTGAAGTACTAGCAGCATGCTATTGAATTCTGTGACGTTTTGTGAGGGTTTTGTGGGAGAAATAAGGATTGTTGAACCTTGCGGTGTGATGGATGGACTACGACAGCATTTGTGGTGTCGGAATCACGTCGTCACGGTTTTGGAGCGAATGGTAGGTTTGATTCTGAGAGAGGCAGAGATCCATTTCCTCGGATAATTGTAAAAATATTCTATATAGTACTCGATTACTAAAATATTCTGTTACAACAGCCCGACTTTAAACTATAAAACCCTCTGAATGAATGTCAGTTCATTGGGTACAACAAAACCTAACAAACTGTTTTAATCAATATCAAATTAGGTGAAAAATCCTGAGACAAATGTCATAGCAGACTAAAAGTGATGACATTAAGTATAATCAAATTATTCAGAGTCCTTGCTGTTCACAAACACTTGAGAGCTAAAGGCATGGTTTATTTCAAAACAGAATAAATAATTGCCATTTTCAACACAAATAATGTCCACAATATAATGTTATTACTTTGAGAAGTAGGTTAGCAACTCCTAACTCAGAATTATAGAAAATGATCCACTGATAGGCCTGAAAGTTAGGCTGAAGGAAACCTGTGAGCAAAGGCACATTGCTAACATTGAGAACAGACATTTAAACAGAGCATCAGAACTACCCTTGACAATCTGCACCAGAATGAAAATACATGGCAGTGCTGTTTCAGGGTTTATACAGGACTCCCAGAGTTGAATTTACTCCCTCTACAATATTTTTACTACCAACACAAAATCAAGCCAATTTTGCACCAATTTCCTCAGTTTTGGGAGATCGGTCGATATTTACGGGAAGCCAATCTCATCCTCTGATCTTTTCGACTTCAGCAAAGGTCTAAAAAAATCAGCCACTGTCCTCTTCTGCTCTGCAGTGAGAGATTTGACTGATAGACCGGCCCATGTCTGCAAGCTTGTAGTTACCATTGTTACCAACTCAAGAGACTTTCTTCCTATATTTAGCGACATTTCAATCAAGAAAATGGCACTAGCTAAAATCTAAATTGGCAGGTCAAACTTTTTATAGATTGATAATCTATGATCTGTGAGAAAGCTGCAATCGGTTCACTGACCCATATAAGATGACGGCTCATGAAAGAAAAAACTTTATTCCATTTACTTGAAGGTCTAACTGTGACTTTAACTTGACCAAAACCTCATGTGTTAAAAACAGAAAGCACTATTTTTAGTGCTTATCCTAAATCCAAAAGACATAGGATTTTTTTTTCAAGAATATCAGTAAAATGCAATGACATTCCAATTTCACAAGCCAATGTTTTAGTCTCAATAGAATATTACTTTGCTACTAATTGTCAACACTAGGACAACTCAATAACAAGGTTGAAGGGTATCATATTTCACAGGTCATTGAAAAGTTTAAATAAACAAATGTCCATGTGCAGCGAAATTCAGTGTTTCGGTGACTAACAAACCAACTCATTGTTACAATTAGAGCAGCTTTTTAAATTAGCTAATCAACCACTGCTGTGTTCAGATGATCATTTTATAATCCCAAAATAAACACCAAGCCATGAAACTGTTAAGAACTGAATGTGTAGGAAACATTTGCGGGTTTTATGGTGTTGGATCCTCCTACATATAATGGAGCTGTTTGTTGCTATGGCAACGAGGCTGCGTAGCTAGCCGACACGGAAAGCTGTTTTGAGTTGTTCTTTGACGGGTTTTCTCAGTTATTTCCCTTTGCTGTGGTGCACTGCTCTAAATTAATAAGGTTTCATTTAGTTACTGGAACCGTTCTACCCGACAGCGCGGCTACGGATGGCCAGGAAAAGAATCGTCATTTTGCCTTCGTCAAATTTCCGGATGTAAACAATAACATGAAACATGTCTAAATGGTGTCAGCTAATAACGAACGACAAACTTGCACATAAAAGTTTTACCATTTTTCCTACAGCTGCAGTGGAATTGTCACTTTTGAGTATGTTCACACTGCAATCTGTTAGCGGTGCAGTTGGTGTTATTTAACTGACTTTAGCTTCTGCTGTGTTAAGAGCAGCTGAGCTCTGAGCGCTGGCTTTAGAGTCAGCAAGGTCGGCTGCCTGTCTGCAGCTCCCATCGCGTCGCTGGTAAAACTTTAGCTCGTAGCTGAGCTTGAGTTTGCAGTTGCATCGCTTCGTTTTGCACCAAAAAACAAAACTGGTGGAATGGTGGATGCTCCATTCATCCACCATTCAGATTTGATCTCCGTCACGTCGTTCCAGGTCAAATGTAGATTTATTCCTGCATACTTTACAAAATGCCTTTCGGTCATTCCTAGTCTTTGAATCTCGGATCATCAAGCTAAAGTTGTGAAAACTTATATTTTCCCGTGGCGAAGCGCAAAATGACTAGCTAGTCTCAACACGTTAGGCGGTTCCAACACTACGCATGCGCACAGCAGCTTGGAGTCTATCAGTGACAGCTCAGGTCCTGCCTGTATGGTAGTTATAATTTTTTATATAGATTTTAGTAAAACAAACTTAAAACAATATGTGAGCATCAATGGAAAGTTAAAAATATTTTGAAGGGATTATGAAAAATTCTCTACCTTTTTACTACCTTTAGTTACTGGCCTGCATTCTTACTGCCTTTTACTGGCCTTAATTTGAGCTCTTTTAATTTACTACCTTTCGCTATCGCAACAAAATCCTGTGTTTTGTTGTTTTCCGTTCAAATTTTTGATCATAACATTGCGTGTGAATATACTCCACTCATGACAAAATAAGGAAAAAGATGTTTACTTTAAATCTAATGACAGATGTGGACCATCTAAAGACCATCCCTGCAACTTGTAGACAGTCAATAACTAATTTAGAATTGTGTAATTTGTCTGTTAAACTCATAATTTTATTAGTGTATAAACTTTCCTTAGAAATGTTTCAGATTGTCTAGCTAAACAGCAACAAAGAAGGTAAATGTGTGGGTTCAATGACAATGATTTTACCGGAGGAAAGAAGTGTCAGAGCAGGAATAAACAGGTTAGAGAGGATTCCTTTGGAATTAAAGTGGTACTAAGAGACTGAGTTAGAATAATGCGACAGTGCTCCCTTCAATAGTCACACCTGCATCTTTGCGCCACAGTCATAAAATATTATCTCGCCCTAAAAAAATAGAAGAGAGGAAAATACACACCTCTAATCCCCTTTGACAACGTTAGCTAAATAGTGTTAGCCTAGCAGAGTGAGATAGCTAACAGCTAGCTTTAGCACCAACCCGGACGGAGATTGCTCGAGTAAAAAACACAACCTAGGCTAGTTTACCGGACCAGGTCGGGTTCTGGCACTGGTTTACTTGAACACTCTAAGTTACAGTCGTGCGGGTACCTTTTGTCCTTGCTCATCCAGCAATTGAGAGTGCTGGATGAGCTCATAAAGTCGGCTCAAATACATTCCCCTACCCACCTAATAACATGGTGGCTCCTAGATCCATATACCACGGAAAACAGAAGGAAGCATATCCACATTCGAAGGTAAAATATATATATATATATATATATCCCTTCTTCTGTCGGCAGTTGGGTTCTCCGAAAAAAATTCCAAAGTCAGGTTTGATTGGAGGCGTTATACTGTTAGGTCATTACAACCGACAAGTCCATATTTTACTCTTGTCCATGTTAGGCTGGTATCCACTGAAAACTGAAAGCTGGCTTTGCGGACTTCCTCCTTCTCTCCCAACAGCACTGCCAAGCGGCAATGGCGACACACACTCGCTCCCTGCTCCCCCGCCCTGTATGTATGTCTACGTATATCAGCCCATCCCTTTTCATCCCGGTTCACCCACACCTGTCCCTCTCTCCTCAGATTGTAAGTCATTTATGTAAAGGCTTTTTCGCCTGCATACAAATACAAAAAACTTCGCGAGTCAAATTATCAGTGATAAAAGTAGACCCGATAACTTAGTTTTACTATACCCAATTGAACTATGAAGTTCTAGTCATTATAGAGTGGGTTATTTATGAATTAATGAAACTTTTACAACAAAAAAATATTTGGTTGAAATGTGAATACACTGCAGCCTCATCTCTGCACAAATACGTATACCATATTATATTTGTATGTTTAACCAAGAGAAGTCTCTTTGGAAGTTTTGAATAGTCATACGCAGAATTGGGTAGTAACTAGTTACATTTATTCAATTACATTTACCTGAGTACCTTTAGAAAAACTCTTAGTAGTATTTTTATTACTCTATACTTTTTACTTTTACTTGAGACGTTTTATAATGAAGTATTGCTACTCTTGAGTAAAATTTCTCTATCATCACTGTATGAAAGATAGATATGTTTTAAACAAAGATTCAACAGACACACACATTCGGTTTATGATAAAATTTCATAAGTTTTATATGAAACTGATCTGGAAAAATAGTCTTTTGCCTGATTTGGTTACTTTTGTCACATGTATCAATTATTGACATTTTGGTAACTTTATATTTTGGTCCATCTTATAATGTAATTTTTAAATATTAAGTGATTAACAATTTGATCAGTTACTGAGTACTTGAATGAACTTTTTACCAATTACTCTTTTACTCTTACTTTTGAAATTCCTTGGACAGCTACATTGTACTTTTACTTGAGTAAAAGTTATTATAACCGACAAGTCCATATCTTACTATAGTGCTATAGTAAGAATAGCACTATGTTGAAGTAGTGCTATTCTTACTTGAGTGCAATTTTTATGTATATCCTACCTACCTCTGGTCATGAACCTGACAAAGAATACGGTTGCAACAAGAAGGTTTTGATTAAAAAGACACATGAAGACACCTGAAGCATGAGTGTACAGTTAAATCAGGTCTGATTTTCTTAATTTGGGGAAAGGTACTTACATGAGAAACCGATCTTATCTACCTCCTTGAAGGTCTGGAAATCATCCATTATTTCCTATTCCTCTATTGTAAGAGGACTGACTAATAGATCTGCCCACCAGGTCATGCCTGCACATGTACACTTAAAAATAATCCATTCACTGTTGCAAACATAACATCTCTGTCCCTATATTTAAGCAAATATTAAGACAAAAAAATTGTTGGCCAAAACCCCAATTGGCAGGTCTTTTTAAAGATAGTGGTCGGCCAGAAAACTGCAATCAATTCATACTAGTTTGAAATGAAATCAGATTGTCTCTTGTTTTAGGTCAGTTGGTCAATCACCAAAACAATTTCCATTTGCTAAATGGTCAAACGTTGATAGAAAGAATGTCAGATATTCATCTATTAATGAATGAATGTCATTCTGCATGTAAAGTTCACAATGCAGAAGTTCACATGTTAACATAAGTTAACATACAGAATGTTAACCATCTCTTTAAGCAATGATGATAATGTCATAGCTTTGGAAGCTTCTGACTTGAGTTAATTGGAGACACTGCTGTGGATGTACAGTGTATCAGGAAAGTATCCACAACACATAATTTTATTTTTCCATATTTTATGTTTTAGCCAAATTCAAAATTGTATTAAATTAATCTTTCACCTTAAAAATTGACATATTAATACCCCATGATGAAAATGTGTGAAAATATTTTATTTTTATTAAAAATAGGAAATTGAGGAATCATATTTACATAAGTCTTCACAACATTTGCCATACAGCTCACTATTGTGCTCAATATTGAGCATATTTAGATATGACTATGAATTCTACCATATGGTGAATTCACTGTATGCTAGTGAATTCACTAGCATACAGTGAAATGTATTCGGCCCCTTGAACTTTTAAACCTTTTGCCGCTTTTCAGGCTTCAACCATAAAGATCTAAAATTTTGATTATTTTGTGAAGAATCTACAACAAATGAGACACATTCTTCCTTGCAAAACAGCTGGAGCTCAGTGAGGTTGGATGAAGAGCACTTGTGAACAGTAGTTTTCAGCTCTTTCCACAGATTCACCATTGGATTCAGGTCTGGACTTTGACTTGGCCATTCTAACACCTGGATGTGTTCCATTGTAGATTTTGTTTTATATTGAAAGATAAATCTCCGTCCTAGTCTCAGATCTTTTGCAGACTCTAACACAGGGGTGTCAAAGTCAAATACACAGAGGGTCAATACACCAAATTTTCTACAAGCTGAGGGCCGGACTGTTTCAATAAACGATTCACCATTTATTAAAACATATTGAAATGATTGCACATAGGCAATTGAACCAAGACCTAACAGTGTATATTATTTAATAATTAAATGAATAAAGCAATATTTTCTTATGGATCTGTCAGTAATTTCAAGTGAAACAATTTTTCAATGGGCAAACAGACAAAAACAAACTACCTTCAAAGAAAAATTGCATGTTCTGTACATTAAAAGAATAAAGCAAAATTTTGTTATGACTCTGTCAGTAACCTCAAGGGAAAACATTTTCAACAGGCAAACAGCAAAAAATTTAATTGTTTTGAAAAACTAAATATGTTTCTTAATATCAAGATAAATACGTAAATTAAAGTGCATGCATTATAAACTGAAACTCTATGACATTCATATTCTTGTCTTTGTCTGTGTGTTTCTGAGAAGCTTGATAGATTATATTCTTAGATTATATTCTTTCATTACAGCCAAACTATCTCTACACAGAAGACACACAGGCAGTGATAACATAATTACTTTGAAAAAGTAACTTTAATCAGATTACTGATTACTCCTTGAAAAAGTTACTTCGCTAGATTACTGACTACTTGATTTGGAAAGTAACAAATTTTTCAGCAGCTGCTAACAACAATGTTCCGCTGTCTGTGAAAATCATATTGATCTTTGCAATACTTAATTGCAAGTTATTTTATAATGATTACATCAACAATGTGACTCCACTTACACGGTTCAACTGAAGGGAAGATTGTTTAATGGTTACAATAGTACAAAAACAAAAAAAAACTTTAGTAATTTGTGTGTGTTTTTGTGTTTCTATTGTCTGGAAAACTAGGATTTAGACCCCTGTCCACTGCGCAGCGCACAGATCTCCTCCTGCCGCTCCACAACTCAGATGTCCCGCTGCACAGATTTGTGACACTTATCTTAATATTAATAATTATAATGGCGTTTAGATGCACAACTTTACAGACACCTTAATTCGTGGCTGTTTTCACGTTTATTGCGCTGTTCCTATTAGTTTTGATGTTTGCAGTTTTCTGGAGTGCAACACGAAGTTTGACATCATTCAGAGGTAAAATATTAACTTGACATTAACAAAGACACAGCGGGACGGATTATGAGTCTTACTAAAACAAACTAGATGTCAGATTCTGGGTTTATGTCTGTTTATTAAGCCCAAAAAGCGCAGCCCGCGACTCATTAAATCGCTTGTGGATTTAATGAGTCGCGGGTTGCGTTTAAAAAAAAAAAAAAGAAGCCCAAAGCCCCTTATAATAATCGCACTTGGCGAGCGAAATAGTTCCTGTTTCTCCAGTCACAAAATGCGCATCTCCTTCCATTGTTTATGCTTCTGTCGCTGCTGATACTGTCATAAAGACTCTCACCAAGCCGCGGAGAAGTAGCCTAACATTTAATTACAAAAGAAAATAGTAACGCACAGTGATTTCGATAAGTAACTGTAGTCTGACTACTGGATTTGAAATAGTGACGCGTTAGATTACTCATTACTGAAAAAAACTGCTCCAGCGTCAGTCCCTGCACACAGGTTTTTACCACCGAACATGAACTCTGCCTCCCACCTGGCCTGAAACCCCCTATTCTCAGTGTCCACTAAATGTTTAGCCATTTTTGAGGAGGGGGTACCTGAAAGTTGATCTCTGCTGATGAAGCCACTTGTGCGCTGCAGTGACTTCGCGGGCGGCCGTTGCATTGTGGGGAATGTAGTGTTGGTGCGTACAAAACTGACATATGTGCTCTAACAGGTTTTCTTCCAGAATGGTTCAGTATTTTGTTCCATCCATCTTCCCATCAATTTTAACCATCTTCCCTATCCCTGCTGAAGAACAGCAGGCCCAAACCATGATGCTGCCACCAACCTTGTTTGACAGTGGGGATGGTGTGTTCAAGGTGATGAGCTGTGTTGCTTTTACACCAAACATATCATTTTGCATTGTAGCCAAAAAATTTAATTTTGGTTTCATCTGACCAGAGCAACTTTTTCCATGTTTGGTGTGTCTCCCAGGTGGCTTGTGGCAAACTTTAAATGAGACTTTTTATGGATATCTTTGAGAAATGGCTTTCTTCTTGCATAGGCCAGATTTGTGTTGTGTACCACTGATTGTTGTCCTATGGACAGACTCTCCCACCTCAGCTGTAGATCTCTGTAGATCCAGAGAGTGATCATGGGTCTCTTGGCTGCATCTCTGATCTTTCTTCTCCTTGTTCCAGATGAAGGTTTAGGGAGACGGCTGAGTCTTGGTAAATTTGCAGTGGTCTGATACTCTTTCCATTTCAATATGATCACTTGCTCAGTGCTTCTTGAGATGGTTAGATTTCGGGAAATCTTTGTGTATCCAAATCTGGCTTTAAACTTCTCCACAACAATGTATTGGACCTGCCTGGTGTTTCTTGGTCTTCATGATGTTCTCTGTGCTTTAAACACAACCTGAGATGATCACAGAGTAGGTGCCTTTTTACGGGGACTTGATTACACACAGGTGGATTCTATTTATCATCATCAGTCATTTAGGACAACATTGGATCATTCAGAGAACCTCACTGAACTTCTGGACTGAGTTTACTGCACTGAAAGTAAAGGAGGCGAATAATATTGCACGCCCACTTTACAGTTTTTTATTTGTTAAAAGTTTAAAATAGCCAATAAATTTTGTTCCACCTCAAAATTGTGTCCTACTTGTTGTTGATTCTTCACAAAATAATAAAAAAATGTAAGTCTTTATGTTTGAAGCCAGAGGCTGCGCAGTTGGTAGCACTGTTGCCTTGCAGCAAGAAGGTCCTGGGTTCGATTCCCGGCCCGGGATCTTTCTGCACGGAGTTTGCATATTTCCCCTGTGCAAGCGTGGGTTCTCTCCAGGCACTCAGGTTTCCTGCCACAGACAAAAATTCTCCCTAGTTATGAGTGTGTGTACATGGTTGTTTGTCCTGTCTGTCTCTATGTTGACATGCGACAGACTGGCGACCTGTCCAGGGTGTACCCCGCCTCTCACCCAAAAGAGGTGCCTGGAGAGGCACCAGCACCCCTGCCGACCCCACTGGGGACGGCAGGGGCAAACAGAAAATGGATGGATGTTTGAAGCCTGAAAAGCAGCAAAAGGTTGAAAAGTTGACGGGGGCCAAATACTTTTGCAAGGCACTGTATATTTTAAGTTGTTTGTTCAATTAATAAATGGTCCTATTCCAAGGCAGGCAAAGACTGAAGCAATACCTGCCAAAACCAAAAATATGGGGCTGCGGGGTACTTCATATTCCAGACACGGTTTATGGAACACAGTTAGTGTTCGTACAACTTGAAAAACTACACAGGGTGAGTCGTGCCGCCACCAAATCTACCAGATATGGGAGCTGGTGCAAATATTGTCTTTTGCATGGCTCAAATTCTACCAAAAAAAAAAAAAAAAATCTGAACTACAAACTCTTACTTACAAATTCCAGTCACTGATGTGAATCTGGTCTCTACAACCCATAGATAATAAAATAAACAGATGGTGATTCACAGGTATGGCAATAATCAAGTACCAGAAATGTGACATACACTCTTTCACATCAACAAGCAATTCCTTCCTGATGTTTTACACATAATAGGGAAAAAGACTTATGATAACATCCTTAGTGAATCTAACTCCGCCAAACATACACACGTAAAAACACACAAATGCTAGTTTTAGTAATTTGCTTAAATGTACCATTCATTAATGAACGTTGGTTGTTTATTTTATATTCAGTGAATATGGAACCATGTCTGATTTATTTTTGTCAAAAAAAGTTTTTTTATTAATTTAGTTTTTGTTTGATTTGTATTTCCCTTCTAATAATCACTGTAGAAAGCCTTGGTGATCTAGACTTCTGGTAGCACAATGTTGCCCTGAGGCAGACAACAAACCCAAATCTGGTTCCAGGAGATGTCAGGGTCCAATTTGATTAATGATATGTAATTAGGGACCACCAAGCTCCCAAAGAATCCAGGAAAATATTTTTTTCCCCAAAAAATAAAAAGTCATGCCATAGAGGGTTAGGTGAGTTTTGATGCTTTGTAGTTTGATTCTGTTCACAAAAAATGTTTGCGTGGCTGCCAGAGATAGGATTAGCCTTCCATCAAACTTCAAATATGACAAGTTATTATCTTATATGAATAATTAGGGGGGCGGGGGTGGGGCCGGAACCATCTTCCATCTCGAAAACTGTCACTTAAATTTTAAACTCAGATTTTTTTTCTGTAACACTTGCTAGTGTGATACATTTCAGTAATTGTTCCTCACTTGTGTACTTCTTAAGAACATGTGACTGGTAGTAAACAATGTAACTTTTAACTTTCTGCAGTTAAAGTGAAAGACAATCTCTAGTATCACTCCCTTTCCAGAATTTGTCCTCGCATCATTGTGAATGCTACTTTCGTTCAGTTTTTTTCCTGCTGCAGAATCAACACTGATCTTCCCAGAGCTTCATGCTTTTTCCAAAATAGTAAAGGTTGGTTTAAATACATTTGAAACTCATATTTTTTTTTCTGTAACACTTGCTAGTGTCATACATGTCAGTAAAAGTTGCTCATCTGTAAATTTATTTCTGAAGAATATGTGACACTTATCAAACAGGCCTAGGTGAGGCTACTCATATTTAAGTTTTAGCTTTCCCCAAAGTTGAAAGGTTTTCTTTTTCTTCTTTTTTTTTTACACTGCACAACCACGCTCCAAGAGTTGCACTGACATGGGAAATTGTTTTTTTTTTATCTTTAACATTATCCACTACTTTTGTCTCCGACTTATATGCTGTATGTTTCTTGGCCCTAATGATGCTTTCCCTCCATCCATCATCTTACACACTTGAGTGTGTTCACTAACAAAATATAGTACACATGCAGTTATTGAATTTTCCATTACTTAGTTGTTGAATTTTCCATTGTTTTAAAATAGTGAATATAATTCATATTATTTATTTAGATTTGACGTTTTGATGTGTGCACTTGGATTACTATCGATTTATTGAATGATGGTCTGTGTAAATATTTATCAAACTGAATTGCCATTCAGGTTTTATATAGTTTTTATTTCTTTTGGTGTTTGTTTCACAAATTCAAATATATGCTGGCTATCAACCAACAATTCAGTCAGTGAATTTTTATTTATTTTTTCTTAAATACCCCCTCTCACATCTTCTGACAACTAACTCAACTTATAATAACATTAACTATGTTTGCTATTGGTGCCCTTTACCTAAAAAAAAATTATATATATATAAAAGATAAAACATACTCTCTACACAAGCATGCTCCAAGAGTTGGTCACAACATGGTGAATTGTTTTGTTACCATTAAAATTATCTACAGCTTTTGTTCCTTGGTCCTAATGATGCTACCTGTTCACTAACAGACAGTGCACCACTTGCAAATTATCAATGTGAAGCATCAGTATGTGTTAAAGATCATGTGAGTCAGCTTAAGTAAAATATCATGATACTCAAAGCAATCAAAAATATATTTATCTGAAATATTGTATATATTTCTCCTTTTCAGGGAGCTTAGACTGTATGAAAGGAATCATTGAAATAAACTATGAAATAATTAATTTGCAGAATCCCGATAACAAAACTCCAATTGTGAATTGAAAGATTACATTGTATCTAGACACAAAAGAATCATCTGTTAATTAGTAATTATAATGACTAATAAGATTTGAACAAACAAGAAACTTGACTCCCTCAAGGGATGCTTCACATTGAAGAATGAACCGTCTGACTTTCTTTAGCCCACTAAATTTAACCGTCTGTTAAACCTAGACTCTGGTCTTTCTCACTGTAACATAAAACATCAGACTTAAAAAAAAAAAGTTCAAGTGAACATCACTTAATTATCATCAACTTTATTAGTTGTACTCATCTTATTAGAAGTTAATATACTTAAGTTAAGTCCAGGTGTGAGGGTTTTACACAGACCAGCCAGAGAGACGTTGAGTAAATTTCAAAAGATTCTTGATTTATTACAAAAAATCCAAAAATAATTTAAAAATAATAAATTGGGCCCAAAATTGAGGTCAACATAACAACCTACAACTCAGGTATTAACAGAACTCAAACAAAAACTGACCTAACAAACAAGCAGTGATGGCATAGTTACTTTGAAAAAGTAACTTTAATCGGATTACTGATTACTCCTTGAAAAAAGTAACTTAGATTACTGACTACTTGATTTGGAAAGTAACAGTTATATTAAAAGTAGCTTTTTTAGTTTCTTTCACCAGCTGCTAACAACAACGCTCTGCCACCAGTGAGCTTTGCCAATAATTAATTGCAAACTATTTTATGATAGTAATATCAACAATGTATTTCCACTTATATGGTTGAACTGAAGGGGAGATTGTTTAATGGTTACAACAGTACAAAAAAACTTAAGTAATTTGTGTGTTTTTATTGCCTGAAAAACTCTAAGAGCAAAGCCCCCGCCCTGCCCCCAGCCTCCAGGTTGTGCGTTACACCCCTGCGTTTAGTATCAGACCGCAGCACACAGATTTCCTCCTGCGGCTCCACAGCTCAGATGGCTGCACAGATTTGTGACATTTATCTTAATATTAATTATTATAATAACGTTTACGAGCACGTTCTTTCGTGGCTGTTTTCACGTTTACTGCGCTGTTCATATTAGTCTCGATGTTTGCGGTTTTCTGAAGCGCAACACGAAGCTTGACGTCATTCAGAGGTAAAATATTAACTTGACATTAACGAAGACACAGCGGGACTGACGCTGAGTGGGCCGTGTTCCGTACCTCCATTGTCGAGGCGGCTCACCGGAGCTGTGGCCGCAAGGTTGTCGGTGCCTGTCGTGGCGGC